>VDFB02322158.1:0-38909 GCA_007258455.2 Sequoia sempervirens
AAGGGTTGTTTTGATTCAAATTGGTGATGGATGAGATAGATGTGTTTTGGGAATCCAATGGGTTTGATGTATCAACAGGAGGATTGGATGAAGATGTCCCATGTTTCATTAAAGGATGATTTTATGTAAGGGTATTGACCTGCCCTTTTTTTATTTGAGATACTTGGCCCATACTACCTTGTGTGATTTTGGGAATACTTGTGGCACTTGTGGGTATGGATGAAGAGGGGTACCCTCGATATGTTGAGGTTGTCATGGATTCATGAAGTGTAAGTGGTTTATGTTGATGTAGAGGATTCTCAAGAATGGGGGGAGCACCAAATGTTGGTGTCCAAGTGGTGTTTTGAGAGGGATTGGTTTTTAGAGTACCCACAAGTGTGTTTCTTTTCAATGATATAGTGTGGCCAAAGTCTTTAGCAAGACTAGGTGTAATAATAGGAGTTGGTGTTTGACTTAGCCCTAGCAATGGAGTTGTTTGAATGGTGGATAAATTCAAGCCTTGTGTCAAGGGTTGCACAAAAAAAGATGGGGAAATAGGACCTATGTTTTCTAAGGCTTGATGTTCTTGTTTCTACTCCATGATTTCTTTCTTAGTAAGTCCAAATTGGTTGTTCTTGACATCTTCTATCTAATATGGTCCTAATGGGGATGAGGGTTATTGCAATGGGGTAACATGACTTATTGGATCAAATTATTTAGGATGGATATCACTTAAAGTGAATGTGACTATGTTTTTTTTCATGATTCTCTTGTGTTGTGATCTTGTTTTTACCATAAATTGTGGGTCACCTATGGGAGAGTTATGTTGAGATTTGTAATGTTTAAACTCTCTAGTTGACTCAAATCTTGGTAAAAAGGATGCTCTAATTCATTTTGGAGCAATGGTGATAATGGGAGATGAAAAGATGAATAATGTGGGGAGTGATCTTTAAAAGCTCTTTGGGGCAACACTTTTGACTTAAAGGTTTAATTGTCTGATGTTGGGATAAAAGATGTTAATGAAATTTTAAATCCTTAAGCTATAATTGTGACCTTCAAGATAAACTAGGCCACAAATGATAACTAACTTAACTAAATACATGGAAAAGGATTCATTTCACATACAAGTGGCTAAGTTATGGTTTTGGTTGATAGATGTCTAAGACCAAAGTTTTGGTGTTTTCAAAAGCTTTAAAAGGTTGGTGAAGTGAGGTGTGAAAGATGATAAGGGGTGGATGGAATGTTTTTGACTCAATGATGACCTAGAATGAACCTAAATGTTTTACAAGACCAAGGTAGTGAGAAACATGCTATATCTCTAAAGTGATCAAACCCTAAGAACTCAATGTTTAAATGATAAGCGCTTGTGAAATGTGTAGATCTGATTCGTCTATGAAAGCACATGGAAAATATATCCTTATTGATCTATCTCGGTTGTGGTGATTTCTTAAGATATGTCTCCAAATATAATTTTCACTATGATGTCTAAGTTTGAAATAACAAAATGTATACCTTCTCTTGGGAATTTTAGAAGCACAATATTAAAAAAAAAGGAATATTTATTACTATGCAAGAAGTGGTAATATGGGCCTCCTAGCTACAATATCAGTGTTTTCCTTTTGTTCATCTAAGATGTTTGCTATGTTTCTCCATTGGATTAGTGTTTCCTTTACACTTCAAAAGAGAAGCTCCTCAAACTACTAATTATATATGTTTGTTTTCCTTCAATTAGTTCAAACTTTGGTTGTATGATAGTAGGCATAAGGTTTGGTTGTTCAATCAAAGCAATCAAATGTCAAATGGTCATGTGTAGTTCAATTTTTCAATTTATCTTGCTTAAAAAAATTTATTTTCACCACAAACACTTGTCTTTCTTAAGTTTCAAACTAAATTTCTATGTCAAAAAATACCATTCATTTCACAAGGTTCATTATGTGAAAGTCATGAAGTTAAAGCCATAGTTGCCTAGGTTAACTTTGGGAAGCATGGATTGAGGTGCAAACTAGAATATTTAGATGTCTCTAAGGATAGAAATCCTTAGGACAAGCATCAATATCAGGGTTTTTAAAGGGTATCCATACTTAGTCCAAAGGGTTAGAAATTTTGAAAAGACTTGTTGATGTTTGTAATTGTTTTAGAACCAAGCAAGTGTTAAACTGAATCACAAGCATTTACAATCC
This sequence comes from Sequoia sempervirens, assembly GCA_007258455.2. NCBI lineage: Eukaryota > Viridiplantae > Streptophyta > Pinopsida > Cupressales > Cupressaceae > Sequoia > Sequoia sempervirens. The sequence continues at coordinate 2,160 of VDFB02322158.1, forward strand.
TAGTTCAAGCAGGTACATATTTCTTAGTAGGCTTACCATCATCCCCTAAGAGATGATTAATCCATGAAGATGAAATGGAAAAATAGGCTATGTCAAGGAAATGTAACGTCTTGACATGCTAAGAAAAGAGTCCCTTCTCTATTTTCTTTATTTCCTTAATAAAAAACCAAACATGGTAAGTAACTTCTTGGAATGGTGTTATTCCAATGCACTATCTCAAAATATGTTTCAGAATTGGACTTGGTTAGCCACTACAAACAAGGTTTTTAATGGCCATATTCAAGATAAAATGGTGCTATACATGTAGTGATAGGCCTTACAACACTTAGAAACATCTAGGAGTTTTAATATATCAAAAAGATACTAGGGGAGACATTCTTCAGTATAGAACATCAACATCAGTTGGTTAATGACTTTAGTCACACCCAATTATTTATATAGCAGACCGAAATGAAAGCACTGCTTGGGTCATTCCCTCTCACAAGTTGGGAGGTAGGACCTCTACAAGTAGCAAATGTTTGAAGCTTAAAACGCTTTTTTTCACCCAATATTTCCAAAAGGCACAAGGGGAGAGGATAGGTGCCTCCAAGAAGAAAAGGTATACTTGTGTGTTTCTCTTCACCCAAGATAGCATGAAGTGCAAAGGGAGAGGATACACACAACAATGCATACACATGAAAATCAAACACATGTTCATTTTAATTTTGACAAGCATAATGAATTTGTTTTAAGCACCAAATGAAGTGTTTAGATTGTTTTATTTAGTTTTAAACCAACATTACAAAATGATGATGTGAGGGTTCAATTTCAACCAATTTGAGAGTTAATTTTAAACACAAAAGGAAATCTAGTTAGTCCTAAAACATGAAATAAAGCATCATAAATGGGTTATGATTGCCCCATAAGTGTCAAAACACTTGTTACAATTATAATCAAATCATAATATCCTACTTCACTTCAAATTTTGTTGCCCAAACCTATAAAACTAGTTAGCCTCAAAAATGAAAATGAGAAGTTAGTGATATGTTAGCAACTAGATGAAATCAAAAAATTAAAACACATGTCAAAATTCAAGTTTAGTTTTGTTTACCAGTAAATAGTGACATTGAAATCAATTACGTTATTGTATTTCCATCAAATGTGTTGTTATATCGAAAGTGCATCATTGTATTTAAAATTGAATGCGTTGCTCTGAAGTAAATAGTTCCATCAATAGTGTCGCCAAATCAAAAGTGTCACTAAAATAAAATTCATGTTGTGATAAAACAAGTTTAGTGTCACTATTTAAAGGTGTGGTGGCAAAATTTAATTATGTGTTGCTAAATCAATTATGCATCACTGAAATTGAGTTGAAGTGTGTTGTTGTATAGCGATGCATCTAAGATGCATCGAGGAATCTTCAATAGCATCTTTGAATCTACAAACACAAGTAAAACAAAAATCTAAAGAGAAATTCATCAAATTGATTAGTTTAAGCCCTCCTTCTAGTGCCCAAATGTGACCGATGATGTAGTATAGGTTAACTACACTTGATCCATGAGGATGTATAGGAGTGAATTTGCACCCCTTACACAAATTCCCCTTTTACACACCCTCACCTTACAAAATCAAATCCGAAGGAAAAATTCCACATCACCCAACTAACTTCCTTCCACTTGGCAACTGTCTTTTGTGATAGTGAGAGAATAATTGTAGGGGATGTGCACATAGCATGCAAATGTCTATGTGGCACAATGTCATCCATAACAAATTCCCAAGTCTAAAGTTGGCAGAGGCTTTACACTCCCAATTGGGGATGAATTGTAATGTACCTTTTTGACCAACCGACAAAAAAATTCCTTATTCTCCCTAATTCTTCCTTCAAATTAATCCATCTTCATCTCATTTCACCCTCTCACAATCTCTTGCAATCTCTACACACATTCTCAAGCCATCCAACATTCACTTCACTCTCAAGCAACACTTCAACACTCCATTTCAACAACAACACTCCATCAACTCCACATAGCAACTACAAAGCAAGCCATAGCAACGTGGGCTTGGAGTCTTGCGAGACCTCCCTTAATCATAGTTGTGATTGTGGTTATCTTTCCAAGTTTGCATTCTCCTCCATTGGCTAGTGAGCTTTTGGGTGAAGGTGGTAATGTTTCACTCCTCTCCTTTGTGATTTGGTTGAGTAGCATAATATTATTTTGTAGTGTTTCTATTCTCTCTTCTTTCCTTTATCACATACTTCTAATTCATTGCTTTCTAGTTGTCCATGGAGGTGGAAACACCAAAACAGAGGTTTGACTGAGGAAAGCCCCTATACAACCCCAATAATTTTCCCTCTTTATTTTGTGTAGGTGAGCATACGTGTAGAGGTAGCTGGTGAACTGGAATTTATGTGAGATTATCCTCATCACCCTAGTTCTCTTTATTTTCTTTACCATATTTGTTTGTACTTTTTTCATTTCCTCATTCTTCTTTTTCCACCTAAACTGACTAGCTAGGCTGATATTGCATTTTTGGGTATTCTTTAGTTTTCTTCCTATATTCTAGCCATGTGGATGTCAGTTTTCCTAGGAGATGCCAACCCACTAGGTTGATGTCCCAGAATGGCATTGCCATCCTTGGATAGAGAGTTGTCTGAGGCACAATACTAAATTTGAAAACTAGCTCACCTAGCCCAAACCTAAGTTTAGGATCTATAGGGTGACTAAATTATATTATAGTCCTAATCATTCTTGATCCATGTTTCAAGATACCCTTTATAGGTAAGTTAGGTTAGCCCTCCACTCTCAACTCTCCTTGACCTAGAGCCTTGACATGGTTGGTCTCCCTCTATTACATTTTTGGTGAACCCGATGTGAACCAACATCTGCCTATTTTTCAGTGTTGAGACTTTTCCCTTGTACCTTGTGATTGTTGTAAGCTTGAGTGTTGTGAAGGTTTATGAGCATCATAGCCTAGTCCATGAATTTTGGGTATGTTGTTAGGAGAAGTGTGTGACACCTTGCAATGGAGAAGATGAAGGTCACTTCTAGTTTCTCTACTGGCCTTTTTATTGGATCTATCATTGGTCTATCTGCCCAGGAGCAATTGTCAAGGGGAAAGGTAGGATTCTTCAATAAGATCGACCACATCCCCACTCCTCCTACATTCCTACACCATCATCAATATATGAGTACGAGTTCATTCACATTCCTTCAAAATATTTCTCTTCCATTAGCAAAGGACTAGGTGACTTGGAGAATCACTTGGAAAAGGACCCGAAGTTGGCTAGAGCCAATCGGGTTATTAGCGAGAGAAAGTATATGGTTGGAAAAGATTGAACAGGCATAGAACTCCTAGCTATTCTCTCTATTCTAACTAAAGTGTGTACCCTTCCAAACAACCCTAATATTATAAAACGATATGCTCTCGAAGACCATGAGAGACAACTAGGAATGTTGATGCCTCCCACATCTATGTACATGGACAACACAATCCCCTCGATTAGCATCCCCTCTTCCTCTAAGAGATTTGAAACTATCAAGGTGAATAGAGTACCCTTAGGTTTTAGTTTCACCCCTCTTGTCACCTCCAGCAGTGGAGGTTTTGGTGGGTTGAGTGGTGGAGGCTTCGATAGTAGTGGTGGCTTCAATAGTGGGGGTGGTGTTAGTGAGGGTGGTAATGGTGGAGGCCATGGTGTTGGCTTCGAAAGTGAAGGTGGCTCTAGCAGAGGCCATGTTGGTGGTAGTGGCTTTAATGATGGTGGCCACATTGGTGGTTTTGGAGGTGGCTTTAGTGGTGCTTCTAGAGGAGGTCCCACTGGACCTTTGTATCCCAAGACCCTATTTTGAACACTCTTCTTTAGAATATGGGTAAGATGCAAAGCCAACTGGAAAGTCTCTCTCAAGCTTCTACCTAGCCTATCTTTCAACTCTTCTCCCAACATAGTCCATTGTTGATGACAATCTTAAGCACTCCCTTCCTACAAGGAATGGAGATTCCCAAATTTGAAAAATATGGGGGAAAAGCGGACTCAGAAACACATGTGTCCACATTTAATGCCTTGTATATAGATTTCTTCCATCACGATGCATTGATGGTAAAACTATTCCCTTGGTCTCTTAAGGACATAGGGCTCGAATGGTATTGTTCCTTACCTAACAACTCTATTTTATCATTCAAGCAACTTGTAAATCAACTTCTTCAATAGTTATAATCCAACATCAGACTGAAGATGACCTTTTTAGATCTTGTCCAGTACAAACAAGTGGATAATGAAAATATTACTAATTTCATAGTGCGGTATCAAGCACTCTTCTCACAGATCTCATACCCGCTGCCCAATTCTAACATGCAGAAGGTGTTCATAGGGAACTTATAGAGACCTTGGCAGGAGAATTTTTCCCTTATGAAGTACCCTTCTTTCACACATCTGTGTGTGGAATTACAAGAGTATCAACAAATGGTAGTTCACTTTAGGGGATCCTCCTTGCACTCCCATTCAGAAGGAAAGTCCATTGTATTGATCTTTGGAAAGGGTAGGGTTGTTGTGAATATAGTAGCCACTACAAATGATAATGGACTCAAACAAAATAGAAATTTCACAAAGTTAGCAGAATCTTATTCTTCCATCTTGCAAAAGTTGCTAAAGGATAAGATCATAACCTAGGAGAACCCTAAAATTCTCAAGGAACCTTACCCTAGCTGGTACAATGTGAATATATTTTGCCAGTACTATTGAGTTAACAAACATGATACTAAATGATGTATGTGTCTATGTAATCAGATACAAGATCTCATTGAGGATGGTACTATTCATCTTGATAGAAGTAAAAAAATGCAAACAAATCAGTTGCGAAAGCAAATAATGAGCTACAAATATACACAAACCTATTTCTATTGCATTCTACCAACATGATTATTGATCCCTCTAATTCTACCACTAGGGCCGAGGAGCATGTTAACATGGTCACAGTTACTCCTACCATGCAACCTATGATCAGATCCCTAAACATGGCATTCACATTACAAGATTTGTGCAAGAATAGCAAGCCCTCTCCCCTCTACATTCTCTCTTTCCTCAATGGAAACATTGTGATGGAGGTCTTAGTCGACCCTGTGAGCTAAGTGAATGTCATTATAGAAGAAATTTTTTGGCTTAATTCATTGCATAGAAAGGAGTATGAAAAAACAAAATCTACCATCTGTACACATGATGGTCTTTCTCTCAAGTTTTATGGCTCGATAAATTTGTCCATCCTAGTTGGACCTAGGGCTGTAGACATGGTCTTTGATGTTATTCAAGAGTCAAATTTATTCAGAATGAATTTAGGCATACCCTAGCAAGCTTCCATGAATGGAATCACCTCTCTCATTCATAAGTGTTTGAAATCATCCCACGAAGGTGTTGTGCACATAGTGCATGAGACTGGATACTAACCATTGGTATCTCATGGGGCTACTCATTGGATAATTTTTGGTCCACCACAGTTGGTCTACTCCCTCCAAGAATTGACCTACTTTACAAGAACTATGTGAATTATAAGACTAGGGGAAAGGGATAGTTGAAATTGACCCTTCTAGTAACACAATAGCTTGCTACCTCCTCTTCTTGAAAGGGAAAAGAGAAACTACCCCATCCTTGGGATGGCTCTCCCACTCCTCTTTCTAGACAAGATTTTTGGATGAATATTCCTGGATTTTACCCACAAATTCTAATGATACCTTCTTGGCATAAACCTAAGATCAAGATATTGAACCTCCCTAGTAAGCCACCTGGACCTTGGTACTACTTGTATGGAAAGGGAAATGGTCCCCATGGGGAATCCTCTATGTGTTGGTCTTCACAGCCCCCCACTACTTCTTCACCTAAAGCAGTAAACGGGAAGAGGCTCGATGTCGAGGCACTAGAGCCGACCCCCCTACTATTTCTCAATCTATTCCTTATGCTCCCATTTAGGAGCCTATTCCTCTACTATAAATGACTGTATTAGACACTCCCATGGCTGAGTAGGAGCCTTCCATCCCTTCACAACCTCTGGTCTCTAGCTCGAAGAGTCACATAAACTACCTCGCACATGAGTGCAAGCATCAGAAAAAGGCTCTTGTGGCTGAGTACGATGCTTTGTAGAAGAAGGAAGGGGAGCTGACTACCCCTATTTCAAGGCCTCTTGATGAATCCTCCTCTATCCTTCCCTCTTCTTTCATTCAATCAAATTTAGTCTAACTTCTAGCTCATGTTGTCAGTGTAAGTGCACCCGGCCCCAAAAAGGTGTAGGTGTTTATCGCTCCTTTGGTCAAGCCACCCTTGTTGATGTTCCTTCTAAACATCATGTCGTTCCCTAAACCTATGGATAAGTCAAATACTTCAATGGTATCTACCATGATTTTCTCTTCCTCATCTTCCTTCACACCTCTTGCCTCATCTATGGGGAGATCACATCCCCCAATGAAGCATAAGGTAGAGGATGGCCCTTCCAACAATAGAGGACATAAGAGGATCCCACCTTCTCTAGAGGTTGGTCCCACACTGACTTGTTTTGTCTTAGTGATAGAACTAGTCCTAGCTTCCCCTAAGTTTGTCACCACCCCCAAGTCACTCGGTGAGCCAAGTAGTGAATCTCAGGCACAACCCTCTCCATCTATTAAGGTACAACATGGCACTCTATTAAAGTGCATGTTTAACTCTCTGGATGAGGTTTGGACCTTGTAAATGATTTTTGCAAAGTCACTGACCATAGCTCCATAAGAGCCTAGTGGAGAACACCTTGCAGGACCTTCTTTCTTATCTCTTGTTGTAGGAGGGTCGGAATCTCCTCCCATTAATATTCCACCACTAAAAGGGGTAAAATCATAATATTGTCTCTCACTTTTGTGTTGTGTTGATTTTTGCCTAAAATCACTATTTTTAGAAAAACTAATGATTTAAGTCTTGAGAGGCTCCATCTAAAGGGTTTTAATTATAGAGGGATAGATGAGACCTCCTTAGATCAAACCCCTCAAATAGAACCCCTCTCTAGTATTAAATCATACCCACAATGGAGTCTCCTTCACACTTATCAAAATTTTGGCAAAAACCCACTTTTTCTTTACCTTTTGAGGGATTAAATAACATCATTTAAAAATTATATTTTACAAGATTCTAGCCCTCAAAATAATCCTTCCAACAAGTATAGGTTCGATATATTTTCATTTTATCATGTATTTAATTTTTAATTTTTACTAAACATAGGTTTTTCTTTGAACATCAAGCTCTTTTTTGTGTAGAGGTGGAAAAATAGTAAACCATTGTAAGAAAATTTAAAAAATACCCATTCCCTAGGTATTGATGTCTCTGTTTCATCCAAAAAATAAAAATTGGATTTTGATATATACACAAAATGTTATGTTGTACAACACACATGTATGTCTAAATTATAGTTACAGTGACTTCAAAAATTAATTTAAAAATCAATATGGAACAAAAAATTATGAAAAAATATCCTTTCTTTAGATATTGATGTTGAGAATCTATATTTTAAAAATTAGAATTTAATCCTTTATAGGAAAAAAGTTATGTTGTATGACACAAACGCTACTTTCTAAAAATGTTGTTTTCTGTCTAAAACCAATTATTGAAGGAGATCTTGAAATATTCATGATTATTTTAGAAAATTTGAAAAAAAAATATTTAGAATCTACACACAAATTGCCACAAATCACTAGTTCACATCAGCTTTCAATTCTTAATGGTTTAGCTGCTATAGGTCTTAGAAGATGAAGATTCAATTAAAAATATTGATGTTAATGTCTATCTTTGGCAAAAAGTGAGACACATTATTGTGATTTCACCCTGGGATCATCCTCCTTCCCCTTATAATGATCTAGATAGGGAAGCAGATAACCTCTTGGTTGATGAGTGTTAAGGGGAGGCCTCTTCTTTATCTTTAGATTAGATATGTGTTGTGATGTGTTCCCCTGTGATTGTGTTATGTGTTCCTAGATGACCCTTGTCACCCTTGTTGGTGCTTGGAAATAGGAGTGTTTTTTTGTCGTAAACCCTTTTCTATCTGTATCATCATTCTTCCATGTTTGTGTTTGATTTTCAGAAAATTGTGGATGATGTAAAACATTGGGGGAATTTAGGCTTCCCTTCCATGATTACCTAATTTTTATTTTTACATTTTTTTCTAGTGCATTCTTCACATGGTTTGATATAGTAGGGATTTGATGGCAGTTCATTTATATACTATTATTATACTTTATATATATTTATGAGTAGCTCTAACCCCAAAATATCATAACACCCCTATGCCTTTTGTTTCTAATAATTTCTCCTTCATTCTTTTCTTACCTTTCTCTCTTCTTTTCTTGAGTTGTCCCTTCCATGTGTGACAATGCCATTTTTATGATACTTTGATTTTTAGAAAATGTATTTATTGCCAATGAATCTTTTCTTGAGAATATTTGCAAGCTTTTTTTAAGAATTTCATTCTCAACTTGGACCTAGCGGAACATGTTTCCTTCATCATGGGTTTGCAAAGACAAAAATTGAGAATTTTCCTTTGAGGTGGGAGCAGCCATTACCTTCCCATCACAAGGGGGCATTTTCTTCCTTTCAAATTCTTTGATGAAGTGAACATATTTCGAAAGGATTCCATGATGATGAATTGATTATTTTCCATACTTTCAAATAGTGTATCCCTTGAGTGGACCCCTCTTCACATCGGGTTACCAAGGGACCACTTTGAAATCCTTCTAAATTGTTGACGGTTTGCATGACTATCCACTTATTTGCCTCCATGGCTGCTTTGTGTCTCCTGGCATGTTTTATCTATGAGTAAACATGTCACTTTGTAGGTGTTCCTGTGAAGCCACTTTCCAACTCTATGGAGTCCCCTTGCATCTGGGCCTCCTCCATGTGAGAGATCTTGGGGGACACCTCCTTGCAAGTCTATGGGTCTGTAAGGCACTTACTTCTTGGGGCTTTCTTCATGCGAGAGATCTTGGAGGTTTCCTCCTTGTAGGTCTACAAGCCTATGAGACACTTTCATCTTTTAGGATTTTTCTATCGTTGGTCCAAGGGCCTTCGGTGTACTTTGTGCAACTTCATAGTTTTGTAGGGATATGGAGTCTATTTTTTGAAACTCTTTAGGGAGAGTACCTATGGAGTCCTTTTCCTACCCTATTCTTTCAAATTTTCCAAATTAAGGTATGCTTCCTTGACAATTTAGGTATAAATTTCTAACCCTACTAACTCTTCGATCTACTTTACCGAAGAACTCATCAATATTTGTGCTCGCTTAAGTGGGGGAAAAATGTATAGGAGTGAATTTTCACCCCTTACGCAATTTCCCCTTTTACACACCCTTACCTTAGAAAATAAAATCAAAAGGAAAAATTCCACACCACCCAACTACCTTCCTTTCACTTGGCGTCTGTCTTTTGTGTTAGTGAGAAAATATTTGTCGAAGACACACACATGGTGCAAATATGTCTGCATGCCACACTATCATCCCTAACGGATTCCACATTTTAAGTTGGAAGAGGTGTTACACTCCCTATTGGGGATGAATTGTAACATTCCTCTTCAACCAACCGGCCTAAAAATTCATTATTCTCCCTCATTCTTCGTTCAAATTAATTCATCTTCATCCCATTTCACCCTCTCACAATCTCTTGCAATATCTACACACATTCTCAAGCCACCCAACATTCACTTCACTCTCAAGCAACACTTCAACACTCCATTACTATAGCAACACTCCATCAACTCCGCATAGAAAGTGTGAAGCAAGCCATAGCAGCATGGGCTTGGAGTCTTGTGAGACCTACCTTCATCACAGTTGTGGTTATGGTGATCTTTCCATTTTTTTATTCATGGAGGTGGAAACACCAAAACGATGGTTTGATTGAGGTAGGCCCTTATATAGCCCCAACAATTTTCTCTCTTTCTTGTGTGTAGGTGAACATACATGCGGAGCTAGCTAGCGAACTGGTGTTTATGTGAGATTATCCTCGTCACCATATAAGCTCTCCTTTATTTGCTTTACCATATTCATATGTACTTTCTGCATTTCCTCATTCTTTTTTCTCCACCTAAACTAACTAGCTAGGTTGATAGTACATTTTTGGGTAGTCTTTAGTGTGCTTCCTATCTTCTGGTCGTGCAAACACCAGCACGCTCAAGAGATGTTAGTGCACCGCATTGACATCCTAGAATTGTGTTGTCATCCTTAGATAGAGAGTTGTCTGAGGCACAATACCAACTCTGAAAACTAGCTCACCTAGCACAAACCTAAGTTTAGGATCTGTAGGGTGATTAAATTACATTATAGTCCTCATCATTCTTGATCCTTGTTTCAAGATACCCTTTAGATTGAGGTAAGTTAGGGCATCCCTCTGCTCTCATCTCTCCTTGACCTGGAGCCTTGACATGGTTGGTCCCCCTCTCTTACAGAGGATTCAAAGCATATTTAAACCACTAAGCATCAATCCAATATGATCATTCAATGTAAAAAAAGATGAAGAATCCATTAAAACTATCATTCTAAAGCATGAAAGTTGATAAACATCTACTCTATAACATCAAAACTTATCCTATTGGGAAAATCGTGTCGCATTCATGTGGAATGGTGACCCTTTCCCATTACATTGGATAATGAGCTTGTTTTAATCAATTTTATTGAACTAATGAAATATGTGTTGTAAAGCATGATGAAAGCTATTTTAACATGATAAATGCTATGATGATCAATGTAAGTGTATGCTAATCTATTATAAATGTATGCAAGATTCAAAATATTAAAACCATGATTTCAAAATATGCTAAATGGATGCACCTAAGTTACCATGGAATCCCTTAATGGATGCTCTAAGTTGATAATGCAATATTTAAACAAAAGGAATCTAAGTATGTACTAAATGTAGATGCAAATGAGACTTATTTTAACAACATAAGTTTACTATTAAAAGATGGATCACTATTCAATAGATGCAAGCTCTATTTATAGAATAGGAAAAATGAAATTGATGGCCACGATCAAAAGGATTAATCAATGGTCAGGATGAAAGGAAGATGGAGGCATGGATCATGCACTCCCATCAAGGGTTGAGGATGCAAGATGATATTTAATCAACGGCTTACATTCATCCAAAAAAACACTTTCAAAACTTGCACAAAAATTTTGTTGAAAGTTTATTACAAGGAAGAATATTCCTTTTTTCAAATGAGTGAAGAGGGAAAGAATATTCCATGGGAATATTCCCTTTTGGAGGAAAATTACCATTTAGTTAATTAAAACCAAATTTTAATGTGCAAAGGGGAAGGAATATTCCCCTTTTTGGAGGAATGTGCAAAGGAGAAATATTCTCAAGGAATATTCCCTTGCAAGTGGAAGGATTAGATTAATTAGCAATTTGATAATTAAAACCAAGTTTCATTTATGCAAATTAGGGGAATTTAGGATATTCATTAAATAATTTATTTATTTAATGAAAAGGGGTCAAAATGAAACTTAATTAAATGATTAATATTATTTAATTAAATGAGATGACTTAAGGTGTTAAAATTAGGTATCTTGATTTAACAAATTTAATAGGATGAAAGGTTAGTATGAAATGGGTGAATTAACCCAATTAGGGCAATTAGATTAATAGATGAAAATGATGCAATTAATTAAATAGCTAGGATAATTTAATTAATTAAGTGAAAAGATGATAGGTTTTAGGATGAAATGGTGTTAGTATATCAGATTCAAGTGCATGATATTATTGAGGACGTTTTTAAGTGTCTATATGAAAAAAGATTATCTTCCAAAGATAAACAAAAATGGTTTGTACTAAGATTTTTGGGTATGACTTTGAGATTGTATATAAGAAAGGGAAGAAAAATATTGTCACAGATGCACTTTCTAGGAAGGATGAGAAAGATGAAACCTTATTGTGTTCCCTTTCAATATTAGAAGAAAATTGGATGGAAGAAACCAAATCAAAGTGGAAAAATGATGTTGCAACAAGTAATCTCATTAAATAATTAAAGAGTGATCCTAGTAGTTCAGATAAGTTTTGTTGGAAGGGAGATACTCTTTGGTATAAAGAGAATTTGTATCTCTGCAAGATTTCCACTCTTAAATACCATTCTCATAGAATTTCATAAGTCTCCAGTTGGTGGTCATTCAAAAATTTTGAAGACATGTCATAGGGTCAAGCAATACTTTTTTGGGAAGGGCTAAAAGGTGATGTTCAAAAATTTATGGTTGAATGTTTGGTTTATCCAAGGAATAAAGGGGATACAATTAAGACACTAGGTCTCTTGCAACCCTTAGCTATTCCTATCTAATGTTGGGAAGAGGTATCCATGGACTTCATCATAGGGCTTCCCAAATCTAAAGGTCATAATGTCATCATGGTAGTAGTTTATTTCCTCACTAAATATTAACATTTCATTGCATTATCACATCCTTTTACAACACTTGTGCAGTGGAAAAATTGTTTTTGGAGAACATACAAAAGCTACATGGTACATCTAAGGTTATTGTCAGTGATAGTGATCCTATATTTACTAGTCACTTTTGGAAAGATTTATTCTCATTTTGGCTACTCAATTGGATCATAGCTATTCATACAACCCTCAATAAAATGGGAAACTCGAGGTTAATAAGTGTTTGGAAGGATATCTACATTGTTTCCCTTTAGAGAAAAAATATCAATGGGTATATTGGCTACCACTAGCAGAATGTTGGTATAACACTTCTTTTCATAGCTCATAAAAAATGTCTACATTTTTGGAACTATATGGATATCATCCTCCTTCCATCACATCATCATTGAAGGTGTTACCAAGGGTTTAGGAAGTAGAGGACCACTTACTTCATCATCAATAGGTACTTTCAAGAATCAAGGAGAATTTAGCCATGGCACAAAATCATATGAAGAAATAGGCGGACCAACATCAGAGAAAAAGAAGTTTTGAATTTGGCGATTGGGTCTTCTTGAGATTGCAACCTTATACAAAAATGTCACTAAAGAAACAAAAGAAAGAATAATAATTTATCTCCAAGGTATTATGGCCCATACCAAATCATGCAAAATATTGCTAGTGTTGCCTACAAGATAGAGTTGCCACCAAAAAAAAATATACATCCATTTTTTTTAATTTTTCTTATTTGAAGAAGGTAATTGGGCATGGCATTCCAATTGAAATAGTACTCCTAGAGCTTGATGAAGAAGGAAGAATCATTTTAGAACCATATTGAAAAATTATAAGAAAATATCACTAAAGAAACAAAAAAAGAATAATAATTTGTCTCCAAGGTATTATGGCCGATACCAAATCATGCAAAAGATCACTAGTGTTGCCTACAAGCTAGAGTTGCCACCAAAAAAAAAGATACATCCAGTTTTTCATTTTTCTTGTTTGAAGAAGGTAATTGGGCATAATATTCCAACTGAAATAGTACTCCTATCTCAATGAAGAAGGAAGAATCATTTTAGAACCATAGTGCATTCATAAAAAATGCACAAAGAAGCTAATACTCTCACTGATTATCTCATCTGATGGAAGAATTTTCCTGTTTAATATGCCACATGGGAGGATGAGGAGTTAATTTAGATGAATCCACACATGATTATCATCAAGGAAAATGCTTCTTTGAGAAGGGGAGGCATGCTACTCCCTTATTATTGGTGTACACCAGGTTATGAATAGCCAGCTTGTGGCTATCATAAGTCTTAATTAAGTAATGTTATCATTATTATATTGTTATTTAGTTATTTAGGTTGGCCTAAGGCTTGTATAGGGCTATCTAAGTTGGTCTGGGTGATATCCTAGGCATAAATAGGTATATATAATAGGTAGTGAGTCTCCTTTCATTGTCATATTGCAAATTATGTTCTCATTGGAGATATTTGAAGGTTTTCCCCCTCAAAGTGGCTTCTTATTCTCAGTTATTATCAAATATTTGTAGCATATTTCATAACATATTCTTCTATTGTGCAAGTCATTTCATTAGATACTTGATTTGAATGAGTCAAAAGGGATGGTTCTTACGATGGCCAAGCTCTTGATTAAGCATGACTATCTAAGGGGTGTGGATAATTCCATTATTAGGGAAACACTAAAATGAAATAACGAAAAACAATAGGAGGAGTTTTAAAGGTTGAATGTTAACTTCATTTTTACGCTAGTCATTACAAGAAGAAAATCTATTAAAAGAACCTTTTATAAATACCAAGAAAACCATAAAAAAAAATATCACTCCACCCTCATATTAACCTTTCATTTTAAACCTACATTTGAAATCCCAAAGAGGGGATCATAGACCCCTTGTTTTGGTTACAAGCTCAGCAAGGGTCATGACCCCTTTAGTGGTGTAGCCTTTGGGAAGCTATTTTTCGGGTTATACTCCTCTTTTTTCTTCTTCCTCGTCATATAATACATAATATTTTATTCATCTAAGTGCCTTCTATAGCTTGTATTTTCTATTATTAATATTTTCTTTCCACTTCACTTGATTTTTGTTTGTAGGTCAAATGGGTGAGTGGGATGGCACAATGGGTAGTAGGGGGAGAGATCTAAGTCTCCGATTTTTTTTTTAATATTACAAATTTTATTTTCTTTTAATGAGAGTCACTAGGCTAACCTATAATGGATGTTCCACTATGGGAAGGACTGCAACTCCCATAATGGATAGTGACCCACTGGGGCATTTTCAAAGCCCTATTTTCATATAGAAAATCATGCAAGATTGTTTCTATTATGTATCCCCTCTAAGATAAGTATAGAATACCATATGTATGAATTATTTATTTGTGAAAAGATGGTTTTGGTGATGTAACATTTATACACATGACTATAAATGTAGTGGAAAACCCTCTTACTCCTAGGATAAATAAAGCAAGACGTAGTTTCATGTTTCCTTGCCTCTAATAGGTACATAATATATACAAGTATCATCTTTATATTCTTATTCCATTTAATCATTTCTTCAACAAATATAAAAACCTACTATTGCATCATAGGATATAGAGTATATTACAGGGTTGGGAAAAACCTTTATGATGAAAATCATAATCGATATAGCTATCATATTTATATTATTATTTCATTTAACCATTTCTTTTCAAATATAAACACATATTGTTGCATCACAGGATGTAGAGTTTATTACAAGGTTGGTAAAATCCCTTATGATGAAAATCATAACTGATATATATAGGTATCATATTTATATTCCTAATTTATTTAATCATTTATTTGCAAATATAAAAAACTATTGTTGCATCACATGATGTAGATTTTATTGCAAGGTTGGAATAACTAATATTATTGTTACAAATATATATATGTAAATATGGGTATATGGAAAGAGATGAGTTTAATATGACTATTTGATGTAGGAGCATCTAGTGGTGTGAGGGCAATCTTGCATCACCCAAAAAGATGTTTTCCATTTATGTTCCTTTGGTTTGCTTTTTGTAGATTTTTTTGCATTTTTGGATACCCTTTTCGTTGAATAAGAGTTTCCAACTTTTAGAACTACTTTTCTGCTTTTTCTGCTCAACTGTTATTTTTAGCAGGTGGGAATTTTAAGGCGTGGGAAGGAAAAAATTTATGGGAAGGTTCATGAGGGAAAAATAAGCACTTTGGCGAAAGAATCAGGCCAAGATCATTGACGGTTTGAAAGTTATTCAAGTTCTAGTTTATGCTTTTTGCCCTGAAAAACCTTCCGAGTCTAGTTTGAGGCACTAAACGGTCTCGTATGGGCCCAGAAATTGTTGGAACCAATGAAGCGGTTTCTTAGCGCATTCTTCACTTAGAGACCTTTCTGATGGTGCAAACGGTTTGAAAAACAGAGTCCTAGATCAAAAATTATGGCTTCCGGAAGTTGGCCAATTTTTGGAAAATTGCCAATTTTTTAATTAGGACTCAGGTTTTGAATTTCAAATTCTAATTTTGGTGCCAAACTGCCAAAAATCTTATCTCAAATATTTTTTTTGGCTCCAAACCAAAAATGGCATATTTATGGGCTTGTTTCTGATTTTTGGGGAACTTTTTGGGGAAAAGAGTTTGCATGCTGCAAAAGGGGATCTGGGTTATTTTCTGTGAGTCTGTAATTTGCATGTAATACAGAGATCGAGGATTTGAGATCCTCTACATGTAAGATTTTCCTTTTTGAATAATAATAAAATTTCTCTGGTTGTTGCATCATATTCTGTGTCTTGGGTTTGCTCCCTCGTCAGGTGGTATTAGAGTGGGTTTTCTTGAGCGTGTGAACAGATCGCCGATCATGAGGCAGTTTGCACCAGGACTGTGGTTGTGGGTTCAAGATCTTCAAGATGCCTCCAAGAGTGATTCTTGGTAGGCGTGGTGGTGCTAGAGGTGGTAGAGGTGGCAGAAATGCTGGTGGAAGAGATCCATTGGTGGCCGAGGGTTTCATAGCCCTCTAGAGACAAATTGATGCATTGTAGGAACAAATGAGAAGAGGGTTAGACCCGGGAAGGAGTGGAGAAAGTGAGGATGAAGAAGAGGTGGAAGATTTAGACATAGAAGAGGAAGAAGAAGCAATTGATCAAGATCAGATGCTACTAATAAGGGCCATTTCGAAGATCGGAAAAAGACCTAGAATAGAAGTCCCCAATTATTTCAGAAGTTTGAACCCAGAAGAGTTGATCGACTGGATCAACGAGTTAGAAGAGTATTTTGAGTATGAATAAGTAGAGGACCCAAATCAAGTTAAGTTTGCAAAAACAAAGCTGAAGGGCCAAGCCAATATTTGGTGGAAAGAGGTCCAATTGGAGAAAAATCGAAGAGGAAAAGGAAAGATCAACAGTTGGGATCGCATGGTTGAGAAATTGAAGAAGCAATTCATACCAGTAGACTACGAATTAGATCTACTAAAGAAATTGCAATGGTTGAAGCAAGGAAGTAGATCTGTGAAATAATACATAGAATATTTTCACAAGATGATCATCCGAGCGGGCCATACAGAGGCCAACAAGGAGAAGGTAGCCCATTATCTTAATGGGTTACGATCGAGCATTCAAGAGGAGCTAAGCCTAGTCAGAATGACCACCATTGAGGATGCATACCAGTTTTCTCTGAAAGTTGAGGAGAAGCTAAACAAAAGATTTAACAGCAAGCAAAAAGGGTGAGGAGGTCAAATCGGAAGGGGTAGTGGAAGATCCTTTGGAAGCCGAAAGGAGGATGAAAGGAGAAATGAAGATATGGGTACCAGTTGAAGCCAAAAGAATGATAACTTGTACTGACCTCGTGATTAGAACAACGGTGATCAAAGAGGTAGAGGAAAAGGAAGATCTAGGGTAGGACCCAGAAGAGGTGATTTCAAAGGAACTTGTTTCCATTGTGGTGAAGAAGGGCATCGAGCCTATGAATTTCCACAACACCAAAGAAGGATAGACATAAGGTCAGAAGGTCATGGAAGGGCTGCACATGCAGATGAGGAGGTGCAATCTGAGCATTCAGATAATGCAGAAAGGGGAGAAGCCCTAGTGGTTAGAAGATCCTTGGTGACTGAAGAGAAGGAGCCAAAATAGAGAAAGAATCTATTCCACACAAGGTGCAAGTGTGAAGACAAATGTTGTGAGGTCATTATTGACAGTGGGAACACCGATAATCTGGTGTCAGAAGAGATGGTTATGAAGTTGAAGCTGAAAAGGGAAAGACATCCACATCCATATCGGATTGCCTGGTTGCAGAAGGACCACAAAGTTCTGGTCAATGAGCAATGCTTGGTGAAGTTCAAGATCAGAAGTTATTGTGATGACGTACTCTGCGATATCATCCCCATGGATGCATGTCACCTGTTGTTGGGGAGGCCATGGCAGTTCGATAGGCGAGTTGTACATGATGGCCATGCAAACACTTATTCCCTAATGAAGGATGGAGTTCATCATAAGTTGAAACCCCTGAAGAAGGACAAAGAAAAGGTATGCATTTGTGCTAGAATTTGTTTTGTTGATGGAAGGAAATTTTTAGAAGGCATGAAGCATGAGCATATGTGTTATGCATTGATTCCTATAATGGATAAGGAAGATAGTGAGAAGGTGCTAGTAGAAGTTTCTGGATTATTGAATGAGTTTCAGGAGATTATTTATGATAACATACTTGAGGGTTTACCACCAATGAGGAAGATCAGTCATCAAATTGACTTGATCCCTGGAGCTAGTTTACCAAATAAGGCAGCTCACAAAATGACTCTTGCAAAAAATGAGGAGTTGAACAAACAAGTTTAGGAGTTGTTGAGAAAGGGTTTGATTCGAAAGAGTCTGAGCCCATGTGCAGTACCTGTAGTAATAGCACCGAAGAATGATGGGGAGTGGAGGATGTGTACAGACTCCTGAGCCATAAATAAGATAACAATCAAGTACAGATTTCCCTCACCAAGGATGGATGACCTGATGGATTGTTTGAGTGGAGCACAATACTTCACAAAGATTGATCTAAAGAGCAGATATCACCAGATCTGGATTCGTGAGGGAGATGAATGGAAGACCACCTTCAAGACCAAAGAGGGCATGTACGAGTGGTTATTCATGCCTTTTGGGCTAACCAATGCACCGAGCACATTCATGCAGCTCATGAATGAGGTACTGAAGGAGTTTCTGGGAAGTTTTGTTATTGTATATCTAGATGATATTTTGATTTTCAGTAAGACTTTGGATGAGCATTTAGTGCATATTAGTAGAGCTTCTGAGAAGTTGAGAGAAAAGCAATTGTTGATTAATCTAAAGTAGTGTAGTTTTTTGAAGAAGGAGTTGGTGTACTTGGGGTTTGTTGTCTCAGCAGAAGGTCTCAAGATGGACCTAGAGAAGGTGAAGGCTATTCTAGAATGGCCTACCCCAAGAACTGCTACTGAGGTGAGATCTTTCCATGGTTTGGCCAGTTTTTATAGAAAGTTCATTAGAAACTTCAGCAGTATATGTGTACCCTTGACTGAAACAATGAGAGGGGATAGAAAAGAGTTCAAGTGGAGCACTGGAGCAGCGAAGAGTTTTGATCTGCTGAAGCAAAAGGTGACAGAGCAACCATTTTTAGCCCTCCCAGATTTCAATAAGGTATTGCAGGTGGATTGTGATGCTAGTGGTTGTGCCATTGGAGCAGTGATGAGCCAAGAAGGTAAGCCCATTGCCTATTTTAATGAAAAGTTAAATGATGCAAAGAGAAAGTATTTTGTATATGATCAAGAATTGTATGCAATAGTTCAAGCATTAAAGAAATGGAGACATTATCTATTTCCAAAGGAGTTTGTTTTGTTTACTGATCATCAAGCATTACAATACTTGAGTAGTCAGGGAAAATTAAATCAGAGGCATATGAAATGGGTAGAATTTTTGCAAAGTTATACCTTTGTTTTAAAGCATAGGAGCAACAAGTCAAATAGGGTTGTTGATGCTTAAAGTAGGAGGCAAACATTGTTGACAGAGATGCAGTTTGAAGTGGTTGGGTTCAATGAACTCAATACATTGTATCCTAAAGATCCTGATTTTGCAGAAGCTTGGAAAGCTTGCAAGGAGCCTGTTATAGTTGATAGGATGAAGTGGTTGGATTTCATAATCTAGGATGGCATGTTGTTTAAGGGAAGTCAATTATGTATTCCAAGGAGTTCCATGAGGGAGAACCTGATAAAGGAGAAGCACAGTGGAGGAATGGCAGGACATTTTGGTTGAGATAAGACCATTGCCATTATCAGTGAGCATTATTATTAGCCTCAGTTATTACAAGATGTAAAGAAGTTTGTGCAGAGTTGCAGGGTATGTCAGATGGCTAAAGGAGTGAGCCAAAATACTAGGTTGTATCATCCCTTACCTGTACCAGAGAGGCCATGGGAGGATATAAGTATGGATTTTGTTCTTGGTTTTCCAAGGACACAAAGAGGGAATGACTCAATATTTGTGGTAGTTGACAGGTTTTCGAAGATGGCACATTTCATCCCATGCCAAAAGACCCATGATGCAGTCCACATTGTTGACTTGTTCTTCAGAGAGGTGGTGAGGCTACATGGTCTTCCAAAGAGTATAGTCTCAGATCGTGACACAAAATTTGTGGGATACTTTTGGAGGACCTTGTGGAAGAAATTGAAAATAGAGTTGAAGTTCAGTTCTGCACACCATCCACAAACTGATGGGCAGACTGAAGTTGTGAATAGAAGTTTGGGTAACCTACTAAGATGCTTGGTAGGAGATAAACCCAAGGGATGGGACTTGATCTTGCCCCAGGAAGAATTTTCTTACAACAATTCTGTCAACAGAAGCACTGGTAGATCACTATTCTAGATTGTGTATGGAGGCAGTCCCAGGACTCCTCCAAAATTGAGGAAGATGGACAAAGAGAAGAAGACTAGTGCTGAAGCCGAAGACTTTGCAGAGCACATCAAGGATATACATGAGAAGGTAAGAGAACATATTAACAAGATGAATATGAAGTATAAGGCTAAGGCAGATCAGAAGAGGAGGTATAAGGAGTTTTAGATTGGTGATGAAGTGATGGTCCACTTGAGGAAAGAAAGGTTTCCAGTGGGAACCTATAACAAATTGAAGATGAAGAAGTTTGGTCCCTGTAAAATTTTGAAGAGGCATGAATCAAGGAATGCATATGAAGTAGAGTTGCTAGATGGAGTCAACATTTTTCCTGTGTTCAATATTTCAGATTTGACAAAGTATCATGAAGGTGGTGCAGAGGAAGTACCAACAATGGAACAGTGTGGCATTCCAGCATCTACTTCAGAAAAGGAGGAGATTGAAGAAATCCTGGATAGCCATGTTGGAAGGAGTACCAGAAATAGGAAATATGAAGAATGTTTGGTGAAGTGGAGAGGAAGGCCTGTCAAAGATTCGTCTTGGCTGTCTAAGGCAGAGGTTGACCGTTTGGGTTTTCCTCAACCATCTGAGACATGACAGGGTCACTTCTCAAATTACCCTGGGTGTCTGATGTAGGAGCATCCAATGGTGTGAGGGCAATCTTGCATCACCCAAAAAGATGTTTTCCATTTATGTTCCTTTGGTTTTCTTTTTTTATATGTTTTTGCATTTCTGGATACCCTTTTCATCAAATAAGAGTTTCCAACTTTCAAAACTACTTTTCTGGTTTTCTACTCAACTGTTATTTTTAGCAAGTGGGAATTTTAAGGTGTGGGAAGACAAAAATTTATGGGAAGGTTCATGAGGGAAAAATAAGCACTTTGGCGAAAGAATTAGGCCAAGATCATTCACGGTTTGAAAGTTATTCAAGTTCCAGTTTCTTCTTTTTGCCCTAAAAACCTTTTGAGTCTAGTTTGAGGCACTAAACGGTCCCGTACGGGCCTAGAAATTGTCAAAACTAATGGAGCTAGCTATTAGCGTGTTCTTCACTCAGATACCTTTCCGACGGTGCAAACGGTTCGAAAAATAGAGTCCCGGATCAAAAATTATGGCTTCCGGAAGTTGGCCAATTTTTGGAAAATTGCCAATTTTTGAATTAGGACTCAGGTTTTGAATTTCAAATTGTAATTTTGGTGCCAAACTGCCAAAAATCTTATCTCGAATATTTTTTTTGGCTCCAAACCAAAAATGGCCTATTTATGGGCTTGTTTCTAATTTTTGGGGAACTTTTTGGGGAAAAGAGTTTGCATGCTGCGAAAGGGGATCTGGGTTATTTTTATGTGAGTCTGTAATTTGCATGTAATACAGAGCTTTAGGATTTGAAATCCTTTGCATGTAAGATTTTCCTTTTTGAATAATAATAAAATTTCTCTAGTTGTTGCATCATATTCTATGTCTCGAGTTTTCTCCCTCATCACTATTCCTTGTGTTTTACCTCCCATCAAGTTTTTTTTCTTTCTATTAAATTAATTTTTCTTCTTAATATGGAATTCTAACACCTAAACATTCACTTTCATGATAACTAAACTACAATTTTCTATGTAAATCCAAAAGGAAATGTAACCTATTATGGAAAGGATAAACACATTTAGCTTTATGTTATTAAAGCTAAATAATATAACATCCCACCCCATTGTTTCTTTTCTACAATCATTCTAAATCAGACTATTTTTAAATATTAAGATTTACTTCTTGCATAAATACAATCAAGGGGATTCTATATATAAGAATCTATATATGTTATCTTTGAGATACCCATTTCTTTTAGCATTCAACTAAGTATTTTCACAAGGTATTACCACATGCATTTTACAACCCAAGAAAGATATCGAGTACAAACTAATTTAATCCATTCAATGGAGCTCAAATATCTATATAGTGATCACAGCAATTTTTATATAACTTAATACAATGCTTTTTAAGACCTCCAACTAGGGTATTTTACATTGAAATGACATTTCCAACCCTCTTTACAAGAGGGCATGATTCCATCAAACCTGAAACTTGCTCACAATCTCCCAAACTAAACAAAGAAAAAAATATCCAAGGGCATGATAGTGCTCACCACCCAACCTATACTTGAAAACAAGTCACCCTAAACTAGGAAGTCTTCCATAGGAACCATACACAGAAAAACACATCACAAGAAACATAGATATTATTATATCAATACACATACATAAAAGAAACTCCCATAACCCAAAGATGAACTCACACACATGAATCTACTCAGTATTATTTAGGGAGAGTTGAGGGGACTCGCATGAAATGGGAAAACCATAAAAAATTTCAAGATCTCATGTCATTTTTCCACTCACAAAACCAACTTTTCATATCAAACTTCTCTCTCATAAAACCATGTTCACTAACTTAAATGTGTACTCTTATCCAATGATACTCATACCAAAGTTTCTCATTTAAGGTTCTCCCTCACTCACCCCATACTTAAGGGTTCTCTCATCAAGTGGGAGAGCATACCCTACCATAACTCATCCTAACATAAAATGAAACACAAAAGAAAATTAATCACAAGAAGTTACACACAATCACATATGCATTCAACCAATTAATATTGTAATAAATTATCATCTACTTGAAGCCTACCTCTTTAAGCTATCCAATGAAAATGGTTGAAGAGTTCTAAGCCTTCCAACTTTATCTAAGCTTTTTTCCAAATTTTCTCACACTACCCTCTTGGAAAATTCAAGAAATAAATACAATTTAGGGTGTTGCCACAATAGTGTGTATCACTTTTGGGACATGCTTTTTTTTTTCTAAAATCACTTTTTTTAGAGAAAATAATGATTTTAGCTTTGAGAGGTTCCATCTAAATGGTTTTAATTGAAGAGGGATAGATAAGACCCCCTTAGATCAAACCCCCTTGGATAGAACCCTTGTAGTATTAAATCATACACACAATGG
Organism: Sequoia sempervirens; assembly: GCA_007258455.2. Taxonomy (NCBI): domain Eukaryota; kingdom Viridiplantae; phylum Streptophyta; class Pinopsida; order Cupressales; family Cupressaceae; genus Sequoia; species Sequoia sempervirens. Next base: position 25,413 of record VDFB02322158.1, read on the forward strand.
AGTCTCCTTCGCACCTATCAAAATGTTGGTAAAAACACATTTACTTTACCTTTTGAGGGATCAAATAACATCATTTAGAAATGATATTTGCAAGATTGTAGCCCACGAAATGAGCTTTCGAACAAGTATAGTTTTGATATTTTTTCATTTTATCTTATATTTAATTTTTAAATTTTACTGAACCTAGGTTTTTCTCCTAACATCAAGCTCTTTGTTCTACATGGGTGGAAAAATTAGTAAACCATTGTAAAAAAATTTCAAAATATACCCTTTCCCTAGATATTGATGTCCTTGTTTCACTAAAAAAGGAAAATTTGGATTTCAATACATACACAAAACGTTAGGTTTCATGACACACACACACACATGTCCAAATTATAGTTACAATGACTTTAAAAATTAATTGAAATAAATGTATGTAACAAAAAATGTTTAAAAAATATCCATTCCCTAGATATTGATGTTGAGAATATATATTCCCAAAATTATAATTTTATCCTTTATAGAAAAAAAATTGTGTTGTATGTAATGCCCCTCCACACTTCGTTCGTACCACATTGTCATATGAGGCTTGGTCTGTCTATTTGAGTTAATTGCTTGATACCATGTTTTGAGTAATGTGATTGAGGAGTGTCTTTGTTTGATTTTTTCATTAACTAGGGATCATTAGATTTAAAAGGCTTTATAATAATTTATTAGAAGCTTTTATATGATTGAAGAATAATTGAATAAATAATATTAAAGTAATTATTTGATTTTAATAAATTAAACCTTATGATTTAAATGAAATATTAAAATAAATATATTAAATTAAATTAATAAACTAAATATATAGTAAATAGTTAAGTGTGTGCAATTACAAATTATGATTTAAAAGTTATAAAATTAAAACAAGTTGAGTGAACTGTGCATAATGGGAAAATTTAAAAGAAAATAAATCAATTAAATTAGAGGAGTGGAATGTAGTTACAAAAAGGGGGCAATTATTAAGGAAGTGGGAGTGAACAGAATAGGGGATTTTTATTATTTTTTTCCGGGAAACAAATTGGAAGTTGTTGTGTGGGGTTCTTGTTCTTGAAGTTGTTTTCTCTATATTGATATTTTTTTACTTGGAGGTTGGAAGCTCTGAGTTTTGTTCTTCAAATTTAATCTTGAATTGGGGGTTCTCTTCTTGAACTAGTTTATTCTGGGTCTTGAAAATTTTAGGGGATTCTTGAATTGAATTTTTGAAGAGGTTTTTGGAGCTTTTGGAGAGTTCATAATATGCAGCTAGGAACCCAAACTCAATATCAAAAAATCAGCTTCATGAATCAGATAATCCCAGGTTCCATTGCTTGCATATTCTTTCCTTTGCTTATTCTTGCAATAAAATGATCAGTGAATGCCAGAATACTAGATTTTTCTGGAAGTTTCTTTAATCACTTATCATTTTTTTCCTTTTCATAAACTCAACTCTTCCTACATATTATTCTTCCTTTTACATTAATTAAAGTAATCTCCCACTTCTGAAGTTTAGACAATTGGAACTCACACAGACATAGGCTAGCTCTATAGAATTCTCTACCCTAACTGAGACTTTAGGCTCTTTCTTTTCCTCTTTTGTTCAAGAGTTAGACTAAAGATTTTAATGTTCCCTTTTGCTAATCTTGATGAATTAGATATCTGGATAAATTTTATGGTCATGAACTTTGTTTCAGCTACATTTGAAATGCACTCACCCTTGTAGCTCGTCATTCTTGAAATATCAAGAATTGGTTATGGGTTACTTGAATTATATTTAGCTATGTATTCCTTATAGATGTATTTTGTTACATGAATGTCATTGGCCTTTAAGCTTCTCTTTGAGTGTACCTTGTTGATGACTATACCTTCAAGTAGCTTATACAATTAGCAGTACTATGAGGCCTTCGATTTGATCCTGTGCATCCAATGCTTACTATCAATGGTGTCTTCACTCTACCTCTGAGTTTTGTGCTCTATCATCTTCTCCTCTCTTAACAGAGATCACTAGGAACACATTATTCCTTCGTATTATGGCCAACAACATACAAAATGTAAGTTGATGCCTAGAACACTAGAAACTATCCTTATACAAGAATTCCCTCTATCTTGTTGGCTTGTAACACTCTTAATGGTGGCTGCATGAAATGGAACCATGAAGCCATATCCCTCACAACATAGACATCAATTCATATCAGGGTTAGATGGATTGACAAGACATGATTTAGGATAGATCTTTGATAATGGTATCTAAAGTATTCATCATTGTAAATGTATTGTTTGCATCACTGCATTTAATCTTCTATGATTTCGTTACTCATAATAGATTGTACAATATATTTCTTGATCATTCACATATTGAGGTTATAAATTTGTACGTGTATTATATATATGTCTCTATCCTTGCAACTGGTGTTAAATGTGTGAAGTATCTTGCTATTCTTGCGCCAAACATACAATATCTACAAATTGTTGGAGTATATGATGTATCAGACCTTCTAAATGTAAGTTGTAAGAACATGTAATAAACTTTAGTTTTCTGCACTGTAAACCATACAAAAATAGTGCACGACTAGTCTTTTTGGACCTTTGTAGATTTATCTCTAAAAATTTACAATGTGTTTCTTATCTATAGAAATGTAATTGGGAGGTGTTGTAAAACTGTCAGAAAAGTTTCTATTTACTTAGGCATGATACCAATCTTGATCCAATATTGAATATTAAGTCTAAATGGATATCATAATTAAACCAGAGATATATGCACACCAAGATAGATTTACAAAAAAAAAAATGCATTACTTCCTCCAGTGCCAATTGAACTTTCTTCTCTAGAAAATTTGACAGTTACATACATTATTGAAATAGATCATAGTCACATATAATAGGAACTTGAAATATTGAGTACAAATTTAACATCTTGAAAAATTTTAAACACCAACTTATATATCGACTTAACGTTTGAATTAATTTTTTTGTGTTCATTTAAGGTTGTGACAGTATGTCTGAACTCCCTTTGTTGAAGAGTTTCATTTATAATCTAATAATCCAAAAGTTATATTATAACATGAAATAGTTTTCATAATTCCATTCTTGATTCAGTTTCATTATTGCTCTAGTTGTTGGGTATGTGTAGGATCATCATGGAAAAAACAGGCCCTTTTAAGTGGCAAAAAATTTAGAAAAATCAAAGTTAGGAAAATTGAAGTAAAAATTTGAATAAGTTATCTATATTATTTCAAAAATATGTAAGAATAGAATCTATAGAAAATTGAGTGTATTTTCTAAACTACTAGGTTTATTTTTTTTTAAAAATCTATTTGATGAAATTTGAAATTTCAATGCTACTTAAATTTCAGGGAAAAAATAAGTAGGTGTTTGTCGACCACCCTAACCACAATAAAATGATAATATTTTTTTATAATATTTTATATATAAGTAGAGGACTCATGTCCTGATGTGATGCATGGTTTTTGTAATTTTTCCAAGTAAATAATTAATTATGATTTTTTTATTACAACTTTTAAAAAATATAAAAAACTTGTATGTCTGACCACATTAACTTGGTCAAAACTTCATGAAATTCATTTTTTTTAATCCTATAGTATGTGAAGCATAGAATGTGATGCATGTTTTGGATTCAAAAAATGTAATAACATTTGAAAGCTCTAGATGTTTTTCAATCAGCCTATCAATCAGGACTTTAGTTGTAATTCAAATAGAAAATGAATAATAATTATTTATTAAATTAAAAATAAAGCATAATTTATATTGGTGGAAATATGAGAATCTCCTTTAAAAATTCTTTTTTTTCATCAATTTTGGGTAAAAAAAGTCATCATCCACATACCCTATACATACCCATCATATCACCACTTTTTAGCCCATCATGATCCTACACATACCTTGTTGTATAGAGTTAATTGAATGATTATTTAATTGGTAATTAGATAAATGTGAAATTAGCTTTAATTCTTAGTGTTAGAAATGAGTGGTGTTGTCCTTCATATTCACTCTTTTGATGAATATTTTGCCCCACCTTGTGTTTAAATAGTGTATTGATAGAATGGTTGCTCGTGTATCATTGGTTGAATTGTGTATGAGAAGAAATGTGATTGGATGATGTTTGAGAATGGATTATGGGTTTTGATCAATGGTTTTGTTATCTTGTAAAGTGAATCTTAGAGTCTTCCAGAGGCTAGGGAGATTCGTCCTCTTGATGGGAATTTTGATTATCTTGGTGTTGGGGATTTTTATATTGATTGTGTTTATGATGGATTTTAGCCTTGCATGTAATATTTTCGCCTTTGTGGTTGATATTTTGAAATTTTTGAATGAGAAGGATTATGCCTCACCATGTGATCTTGTTTTGAGTTTGGGTTGTGCAAGTGGCTATGCTCTTTGATTTTATTTGGTTTCCTAGTTCTTAGTAGGGGAATGGGTCTCAATGGGGGCCCGACACACAAAGGGGTGCTATGGTAACTCACTGAGAGTTTAATCAAGTGATAACCTAAAAAGAATTAGGAGGTTTGGTAGTTCTCACATTAAATAAAGATAATGGATGCCTCTCTCATGGCTCAAGTGCTTGTTTAGGATTGAGGTGAGACAAGAAAGCTTGGAATGGAAAGATAGACTGCCTCGTCTGACTGGAAGGTATGTTGATCCCACATAGTGTGCATGGGGGTCTGGAATCTAGTAGAGGTGGCTAGGTGGTCTGGTAGCCTAGGAAGGTTACACCAGGGTAACCCATACCAACCTATGTGATGACACTCCTACGGAAACCTAGTAATCCCTTATCTCTTGTTTTCCCTTAGTGTTGAGTGCCTCTAGAAGTGGTGTTACTATTATGTGATGTTGTACCATACTTGTACATTGGAGTCATGTTAGTGTTTGTGTATCATTTTCTATCTCTTGGCTTCTATGGTGGGACCTAAATGCTATCTCCTAGCATGGGGGGTGGACCTTAAGGTTCCACATGGTTGGGTGGAATGTGTTATGTACTCCATTGGGGTATGTGCAGGATCATGATGGGCCAAAAAGTGGCAATATTATGGGTATTTGAAGGGTATGTAGCTGATGACTTTTTTTAACCCAAAATTGATGAAACGAAAAGGGTTTTTAGAGGATATTATCAACTTTCCACCAATATAAATTATGCTTTAATTTGAATTTAATAAATTATTATTATTCATTTTCTATTAGAATTACGACTAAAGTCCTGATCGATAGGCTGATTGAAAAACATCTATAACTTTCAAACGGTATCACATTTTTTGAATCTAAAACATGCGTTACATTATATGCTTCACATACTATAGGATTAAAAAAAAAAAATTAAATGACCAAGTTATGGTGGTGACATACAAGTTTTTATATTTTAAAAGTTGTAATAAAAAATCATAATTAATTATTTACTTAGAAAAAATTACAAAAATATGCATCACATCTAGACATGAGTCCTCTACTATATATAGAATCTTATAAAAAAATATCATCATTTTATTATGGTTAGGGTGGTCATACACCTACTTCTTATTTTCCCTGAAATTTAAGTACTACTACATTGAAATTTCAAATTTTCACCATTTTAAATAAACCTAGTATTTTAGAAACTAGATTCAATTTTCTACAGATTCTATTCTTACATAGGGTATGTGCAGGATCATGATGGGCCAAAAAGTGGCAATATAATGGGTATTTGTAGGGTATCAACTTTTTTTTTACCCAAATTTGATGAAGCAAAAAGGGTTTTAAAAGGAGATTCTAAGCAATTTAATAAGTAATTATTATTCATTTTCTATTCAAATTATGACTAAAGTCCTGATTGATAGGCTGCTTGAAAAATATCTATAGGATATCACATTTTTTGAATCAAAACAACATTCTATGCTTTACTATAAGATTTTGAATTTGAAGTTTTGACCAAGTTAAGGTGGTTAGACATATGAGTTTTTTATATTTTTTTAAAATTTGTAATAAAAATTTATAATTAATTATTTACTTGGAAAAAAATTACAAAAATATGCATCACATCGGGCATGAGTCCTCTACTTATATCTAAAATATTATAAAAAAATATTATCATTTTATTGTGGTTAGGGTGGTCAGACAACACCTACTTCTTATTTTTTCCCTGAAATTTAAGTACCACTCCATTGAAATTTCAAATTTTCACCAAATAGATTTTATTTTTTAAACAAACCTAGTAGTTTAGAAACTACATTAATTTGCTACAAATTCTATTCTTACATATTTTTGAAATAATATAGATAACTTATTCAAATTTTTATGTCAAACTGCCTAACTCTAATTTTTTTGAAGTTTTTGCCACTTAAGGGCCTATTTTTTCCATGATGATCCTGCACATACCCCATATTTTTGAAATAATATAAATAACTTATTCAAATTTTTACATCAAGTTTCCTAACACTGATTTTTCTAAATTTTTTGCCACTTAAGGGCCTGTTTTTTCCATGATGATCCTCCACATACCCATTGGGTTCCCTCACTTTTTTGTGTTCATGGTGATTGCTCATGGATTTGAAGACTTATGCAATTGCCCCAATTCATGTGCAGTATCTCCATGAATTTTTACTGGACTATAATTCCAATGTATTATGTACTACTCTCCTAATGTACTCCCCACTTTTTTATGAGGCATTGTTGTTTTGATGTATAAATGTAATGATGTAATTATTGTAACTATATATAAACTCTTTGTTTTAATGGTGAAAGTAATGGATTTTTTTGATAATCTATAATCCTTAATGTTATTATATTATTTATCATGCAATTTGGTTACCTCATAGTAATTGATCTTGTAAATGTGATGGTTAAATGTACTTTCTTGTTGAAGATGGAATCTAATTAATCTGACAACTTTCAGTTCTTGTTCATTTAGCTTATGGGAATTTAGTAGTGTAGTCACAGACCTTAGAGGGCTTAGGTTAGATTTTTGTTAATGTTTCATTTGCAATTGTGTGAATATAGCATTCAAAAACAAAAAATTGTCTCGTTCTAGGTGTGTTAGTGTGTTGTCCTCTAAGGTTTCATGGCAGGGCGTTACACATGGTATCAGAGCTTAGGTTCATACACCAGACACTCTAGGTACACATGAGCCCATTATGTTGGTCTAGTTGGTTGTTCACTTAAGTTTATGTTTTCCCCTTTTGGTCATCCTTTCTTAGCAACCTAAGGTTTTTCCATAGGTGGTGTTTGTCTAATGGTGCAAAAATTGGTGGAAAGGATAGGACCCTCAATGTAGTATGCAATGCATTGATATCCTACCTATTGGGGATGTATTATGGACCTTTGTGTAGCCTTGCACGATGTATTTTCTAGTGTTGTGTATTGGCGTGCATAGGTGGTGAATACTTGTGAAACCATGAATATGGCATTTAGATTCTTGAGATTTTGATTTGTCCCCTTTCTATTGTTCTTGCCTAATATCTGAGACTTTCCCTTCGGTGATGTTGTGTAGGACAATGCCTAGAGGTCATGATCTTGATAGGGATCATGGTAGAGGTTACGGAGGTGGTCATGGGGTGATTCATCAGAATATTCCTTCTTTGAGTTCCCATGAGAATGATTGTGAGGAACACATGGGCCCTTAGACACATTCCTTGCTTGAGGAGATTCTTGCCTAGCTAGGCCACAGGTAGGAAGATAATCAAGAGGAGGTTAGGGAAAGAGAAGGGTTCCCTAGGAGGAGAAATGTTTCAGCTCTAGCGAAACTTATGGTGGGTCTCTTGAGGGAATGTTCTACTACCTTCCATAGTCTTAAAGGTGGTTTGGAGGATGAGACTTGGATGATTGGTGTTTATATTGGTGGTCATTTCTCATCTAGGAGAATCGAGAGTTGGTTGAGAGCTCGACTTCATCATCTTGACCAGTCAACTCAGAGCATATGGATTGTAGCTAGTAGAGGTAGATTTTGACAACTCAGTGCACCCCAACGAGGTAGAGATACAAGATGTTTCTCTTGCAGCCAACAAGGCCACATAGCTAGACAATGTCCTCAATGGAGTCCAGCTAAATTCAATCAGAGGTCGATAACCACAGAGCTAGTGGGGGATGATGTAGGAAGGTTCCACGAAATGATTACAGTAGATGATAACCACCAAGAAAAGCATCAAGAAACTAATATGGAGACTACAGGTAGTCAACAAATGGCTGACTTGAAAGATCATGGGAATTCTCTAGTTCAGGAGACAATATAGTACCACTCAGTTTTCTTCTAGTTTTGGATAGTTACTTGGATTGTACTTGGACTTTATGATATTGTTTGATGAAACCTGGATACTATGACACCTTTATGTCTAATGTTATGATTTTATTGTTACATTTGATGATTTATGTTATATCTTGGTTAGCAAATTAGTTTAACTATTTATGTGAGTTATCATTGATATGGAGATTATGTGATTATTGGATGTATATTCTAGATCATGATTTGATATTTGTTATTGCATTTTTATGTATTGGTGGAAGGGCATAGGGTCGTATCACTCTCTTATAAGTGCCCTACAACACTACGAAGGTATGTTGATCCCACATAGCATGCATTGGGGTCTGGCAATCGGTAGAGGTGGCCAGGTAGTCTAGTAGCCTAGGAAGGTTACGCCAAGGTAACGCATAGGAACCTATGTGATGACACTCCTCCTATGGCAACCTAGTAATACCTTGTCTCTTGTTTTCCCTTGGTGTTGAGTGCCTCTAGAAGTGGTGTTACTATCATGTGATGTTGTACCATACTTGTACATTGGAGTCATGTTATTTTTTGTATGTCATTGTCTATCTCTTAGCTTTTGTGGTGGGACCTTAATGTTATCTCCTAGCATGAGGGGTGGACCTCAGGGTTCCACATGGTTCGGTGGAATGTGTTATGCACTCCATTGGGTTCCCTCACTTGTTTGTGTTCATGGTGATTGCTCCTAGATTTGAAGACTTATGCACTTACCCCAGTTCATGTGGAGTATCTCCATGAATTTGTATTGTATTGCAACTCCAATGTATTATGTACTATTCTCCTGATGTACTTCCCTCACTTGTTTATGAGGGGGCATTGTCATTTTGATGTATAAATGTAATGATTTAATTATTTTAACTATATGTAAACTCTTTGTTGTAATGTGAATGTAATGAATGTTGTTGACAATCTATAATCCTTGATGTTATTATATTATTGATCATGTAATGGTTACCTCCTAGTAATTGATCTTGTAAATGTGATGGTTAAATGTACTTTCTTGTTGAAGATGGAATCTAATTAATGTGATGACTTTCAATTCTTGCTCATTTAGCTTATGGGAATTTAGTAGCATAGTCATAGACCTTAGAGGGCTTAGGTTAGATTTGTGTTAAAATTTCATTTGCAATTTTGTGAATATAGGATTCAAAATAAAATTGTCTCATTCTCAGTGTGTTAGTGTGTTGTCCTCTACAGTTTTGTGGTAGGGCATTACATTGTACAACACAAACGTTACTTTCTAAAAATGTTTTTTTTTGTTAAAACTAGTTATTGAAGGAGATGTTGGAAGATTCATGATTTATATCAAAAAATTTAAAAATATATGTATTTAAATGTTAAAAATAGTTATTAAAGGAGTTGTTGTAGGTCTTAGAAGATGAAGATTTAGTTAAAAATATTGATGTAATTGTCCATATTTTGCAAAAAATGAGACATGATATTATGATTTCACCCAAAACCAAGACCCTTTCTTCCTTATCATTTGAATTATTTATAGGAATCTCCAAGTTTTGATGCAAGAGCATCCAATGGTGTAAGGGCAATCTTGCATCACCCAAAAATAGTTAAATTTCAAGTTTCTCAATTTTTAGATGTTTTTACATTTTTGGATACCCTTTTTATCATAATCAAATTCCTAATTTATGGTTTTTATTTTTTGTTCCTGGGTTGAAAGATATTGTAGTTTTAGGTTCCTAGATTTGCACCTGAAAAATCTTCTGAGTTAGATTTGAGGCACTTAGAGTTCACATAACGGCCCCAAAACTTGCTGAAATAGGTGTAGATAATTTTGAGCGCATTATTGACTTCGAGACCTTTCCAACGGTTCAAACGGTTCGCGAATCGGAGTCCCAGATCAAAAGTTATGGCCCCAGGAAGTTGGCGCACTTTCTAGAAGATACAATTGCAAATGCTCTTTTGAAATTTGAACTTCATGTTGTAAATTTTTGGTGCCAAACTGCCTAAACTAAAAATTGAATGTTGTTTTGGCTACAAACTAATGTGGAGCTCTATTTATGGGTGGGTTTCTAATTTTTGGGTAACTTTTTGGGGGACAGGCTCGCTTATTATGAAAGGGTTATTATGTAGCTTTCTGTAACTTGCATTTGTTGTAGAACTTGGGGATTTGAGATCCTCTACATGCAAGAAGCTCCATTTTCTAAATAATAAAATTATTCTCTTGTTTGTGGGTTATTTTCTGTGTCTTGGGCTGTACCCTCATCAAGTGGTATCAAAGCGAGTTTTCTTGAGCACGTGGACAGATCGCCGATCGTGAGGCAGTTCACACCAAGACCGTGGTTGTGGGTCGAGGTCAAGAAAGATGCCTCCAAGAGTGATTCCTGGTAGGCATGGTGGTGCTAGAGGTGGTCGAGGCAGCAGAAATACTGGTGGAAGAGATGCACTGGCAGCCCTCCAGAGACATATTGACGCGTTACAAGAGCAGTTGAGAAGAGGGTTAAACCTGAGGGAGGAAAGTGAGGATGAAGGAGAGGAAGAAGGTTCAAATGTAGAAGAGGAAGAAGAAGCAATTGATCAAGACCAAATGTGGCTAATAAGGGCCATTTCAAATATAGGGAAAAGACCCAGAGCAGAAGTCCTTAGTTATTCCGAGAGTCTGAACCCGGAAGAGTTGATCGATTGGATCAACAAGCTAGAAGAATATTTTGAGTATGAGGAAATAGAGGACCCAGATCAGGTTAAGTTTGCAAAAATGAAGCTGAAGGTCCATGCTAGTATTTGGTGGAAAGAGGTCCAATTGGAAAGAAACTGAAGAGGAAAATTCAAGATCACCAGATGGGATCGCATGGTAGAGAAACTGAATAAGCAGTTCATACCAGTGGACTACGAGTTAGATCTGTTGAAAAAATTGCAAGGGTTGAAGCAAGGAAGTAGATCTGTGAAAGAATATACTAAATATTTTCACAAGATAATCATCAGAATAGGTCACACAGAGGCCAATAAGGAGAAGGTAGCCCGATATCTTAATGGGTTACAACTGAACATTCATAAGGAGTTAAGCCTAGTCAGAATGACCACCATTGAGGATGTGTATCAGTTTGCTTTGAAGGTGGAAGAGAAGTTGAACAAAAGATTTGATGGCAAGCAAAAAGGATGAGGAGGTCAAAGTGGAAGGGGTAATGGAAGACCTTTCAGAAGCTCGAAATGATGATGAAAAGAAAAGTAAAGATGTGGGTACCAGCCGAAGCCAAAGGAATGACAACTTCTACCGCCCTCGTGATCAAAATAGTGGTGATCAAAGAGGTAGAGGACGAGGGAGATATGGACAAGGATCTGGAATAGGTGGTTTCAAAAGAACTTGTTTCTAGTGTGGTGAAGAAGGGCATCGAGCCTATGAGTGTCCACAACACCAAGGAAGGGTAGACAAAAGGCTAGAAGGTCATGGAAGGGTTGCGTATGCAGATGAGGAGGCCCAATCTAAACATTCAGATGATGCTGAAAGGGGAGAAGCCCTAGTGATTAGGAGAGCCATAGTGACTAAGGAAAAGGAACCAGAATAGAGGAAGAATCTATTTTGCACAAGGTGCAAGTGTGAAGGAAAATGTTGTGATGTCATTATTGATGGTGGGAGCACTAATAATCTGGTGTCAGAGGAGATGGTCACAAAGTTGAAGCTGAAGAGGGAAAGGCACCCGCATCCGTACCAGATTGCCTGGTTGTAGAAAGACCACAAAGTTTTGGTCAATGAGCAGTGCCTAGTAAAGTTCAAGATCGGGAGCTACCATGATGAGGTACTCTGTGATATCATCCCCATGGATGCATGTCACATGTTGTTGGAGAGGCCATGGCAGTTCGATAGGCGAGCTATACATGATGGCCATGCAAACACTTATTCCTTGACAAAGGATGGGGTTCATCACAAGTTGAACCCCAAAGGAGACCTAAGAAAAGGGATGCAAAGATCGCTAGAACTGCTATGTAGATGGAAGAAATTTTTTAGAAGGTATGAAGCATGAGCATGTGTGTTATGCATTGATTCCTAGAGTGAGTAAGGAGGATAGTGAGAAGGTTCCAGAAGAAGTTTCTGGGATATTGGATGAGTTTTAGGATATTATTTCTGATAATGTACCCGAGGGTTTACCACCAATAAGGAAGATCAGTCACCACATTGACTTGATTCCTAGAGCCATTGCCAAATAAGGTAGCTCATAGAATGACCTGTTAAAATGAGGAGTTGAACAAACAAGTTCAAGAGTTGTTGAGAAAGGGTTGATACTCTGAGAGTTCGAAGTCCATGTGCGCACTACAGCATTTGGCACCAAAGAAGGATGGGGAGTGGAGGATGTGTACGTATTCTTGAGCAATAAACAAGATTACAATCAAGTATAGATTTCCGCCATGATGGATGACCCTCGATGGACCGCTTTGGAGTGGGAGTTTAGTACTTCACAAAGATTGATCTAAAGAGTGGATATCACCAGATCCGCATTCAAGAGGGAGATGAATGGAAGATCATTTCAAGACCAAAGAGGGTCTGTGATGAGTGGTTAGTCATGCCTTTTGGGCTAACCAATGCAATGGTTAATATCTATGCGGCTCATGAACGAGGTACTAAAAGAATTTCTGGGAAGTTTTGTTATTGTGTATTTAGATGATATTTTGATTTTTAGTAAGACGTTGGATGAGCATCTGATGCATATTCGGAGAGCCTTTGAGAAGTTAAGAGAAGAGAAACTGCTGATTAATTTGAAGAAGTGCAGTTTTGTGAAGAGGGAGTTAGTGTACTTGGGGTTTGTTGTCTCAGCAGAAGGTCTCAAGATGGACCCAGAAAAGGTGAAGGCTATTCTCGAATGGCCTACCCCAAGAACTACTATCGAGGTGAGATCTTTCAATGGTTTGGCTAGTTTTTATAGAAAGTTCATTAGAAACTTCAATAGTATCTATGGACCCCTGACTAAAACAATGAGAGGGGATAGAAAAGAGTTTAAGTGGAGCATTGGAGTGGCAAAAAGTTTTGAACTATTGAAGCAGAAGGTGACAGAGCAACCTGTTCTAGCCCTCCTAGATTTCAACAAGGTGTTTCAGGTGGATTGTGATGCCAGTGGTTGTGCCATTGGAGCAGTGTTGAGCCAAGAAGGTAAGCCCATTGCCTATTTCAGTGAAAAGTTAAATGACGCCAAGAGAAAGTATTTTGTATATGATCAGGAATTTTATGCAATAGTTCAAGCATTAAAGAAATGGGCATTATTTGTTGTCAAGGAATTTGTTCTATATACCCATCATCGTGCCTTGGC
>VDFB02322159.1:0-65329 GCA_007258455.2 Sequoia sempervirens
CGATGAACCATCTTTTCTTCAACCCGTCGGTCGGTTGTGCCTCCAATTTCCCTAGCAAATCTTTGAGTCTTCGGTTGTAGGTCCACACACTCGTGCTTTCCTTGCTTGGTATTGTATATCCCCGCAACAGTCTCGCTATCATCCCGCAAGAGTTTGAACTCCTCTTGAAATGCTTGCTTCAATAATCTCCATGTAGCTTTGTGTGCTTGATCTAATTCAGAGTACTAGTCAATGGCACTATCTCTGAGTGTTGCTGGAAATGCTTTCAGCCATTGATTTAGATCATCCTCCCCACTTGCTATCCAGATAGTTTCACATGTTTTACAATGTCGTACTGGATCTTTTGACCCATTCCCTATAAACTTCGGCAGCTTCTGCTGCTTCGGAGTCACCATCTTTTCTCGCTGTCCTCCTTGTGTATTGGACCTGATTAGACTGGTTGCCCCGCTATGTTCTAGTGCGTCACTTGCAATCTCGGCCACGTACGAGTTACTCCCATGTCTTCCGTTAGCATCCTCGACACCTTGAGTCTCCTTGGGTTCCCTTCGGTACTCTCTCTGCCTTGGGTTACTGGGCTCAGATCTTCCACTTGTCAGTCGTTTGTCATCGTCCAATAAGGACAACTCCTGAAAGCGTCTGATGCTACTATCAAGTTCTTCACTTAATTCATCTTCGTTTTCAAAAATTTTATACCTTCCTATGTACGGAGTGCCAAAGGATCCTTCGTCCCTCCCTTCAACCAGACTTTGATGTGCTCTTCCAATAGATGTGTCTATTCTCTTCAAATTCTCATGTGTTCTTTTAATACTCTGGTTTATTTCAATTAGATCCTCATGAAATTCCTTACCAACTTGCTTTAGTCTTCTCCGCCGGTTTTCTTGTTCTTGTAGCCTGAGTGATATCCGAACCTTCTCCTCTTGAGTCTCGTGCCCGCTAGGTACTCAGTTCTTGTCTTTGTTCGGCCTTACGGGCATTAAAAGTTGTTCAGGCGATCATTGTTGGTTAACGAACATACATCTCCGGCCAGTGTCTCTTTCTTCCTCTTCTCGTTTGGTTCTTTCTTCATACCGTTGCAATATTTGTTGCCTGCGGTGTTCTCGATCCTCTTCCTCTCGAAGGTCTTGTAGGATGATAAAATAACGGGCCAACAATTTGGGCATACGATTCAGGAGGTGATCCACCTCGTCGTTCACTTCCAGTCTATCCCAGGTAACTTCCTCAGGGATCTCCCGCCTGCGGGATTCCCTTCATACGTGATCTCATAAAGATATCTTCCACAGATTTATAACATCTTCAGTCAATAGGTTTTCTCTTTCCTCATTGCTGTTCACCGGCTTGTCTGCCGGGAGACCCATTATGCTGCCATGACGAGTGATTCCCTAGTCCGCTTAGGCAATGGCGCCAAATGTTTCCTCACTACAAGTACAATGACGTATAGAGTAAACGGAAATATAAAATAACATTGACAACATATAATAATCACATGGCAATTGCACAGAACATAGATGTATTGCTTTATTCAGTATTCGCCATTTACATCATAATGTCTCCAGACAGAACATAGCATAGCATAGTAGAACCGCAATGTTTCCCGACTACATGACTCAAGTACATATAGTACGCTAGCGGTGGTTGAGGTACCAACCGTCGCGTCCCTTCATTATAACTAATTACTTCGATAGGAACTTAATTCCTGAGACAACTAACATGACACGTACATAACATAAGTAAATGGATTATTAATATTAAGTAATGTCTTATTTACTTATGACTCCCAACCGACCAAGTACACACACTCTCGGCCAACTACAACTTGCTGGGTGAACATATATGTATATGATATCATTGATATGGCTTATTTGAATATTTTTCAACTATCAATTGCCATTTAATATTTATCTTTATCATTTGGCATTGATCAATGATCAAGTATCATACTATGAAATGATTTAGTTTTACAATTTTGTATATTTCTCTTATTTTTTTGTATATATAATACATATATATATATATATTTATTTATTTATATAGATATATATACACACGTACCCATACGTACCCAAACCCCTAAAATTTTTTTTCATGTACCCTCGTACCGGGTTCTCGTACCCGCACCCGTCCCCGAACCCGAACCCGAACCGGTAACTTAGCTAACATGGTGTTCAGGGGACCCTTGTGAGGGTAATCTTTGGCTCTTTAGCAGACCCTTTGGTGCTTATTTTAGTAATCTTCAGCTCAATGTCCCAGTTTATTTGTGGTGTGCCTTCCGGAGGCTGTTCAGGATCATTTGACGAACACTTACTATTTTTAGTCACTCAGATGTGTTACTCATACTATTTATAGTAAGTCACTGATATAGTCAGCTGGCATAGTTTCTATTTTTGGCATGGTGGCATAATTATATCCTGGAGTTATGTTGGTTAATATTGGTCCTATGCATTTAATAGTAATAATGTCAAATAATAAAGTTAGATTAAATAATTTAACTTTAGTCATTATTAAAATATTTTAAAAAGGGGCTTTATTATAAAGGGGATATAAGAGATTTTAAAGTATACTTTACAATATAAGTTAAAGTGTCATTTTAAAAGGGGAGATATAAGTGACTTTTAAAGTATACTTTATATTATAAAGTTGTGCATTGGAATTAAAAGTAAATTAAATGAAATGAAAATCAAATGTGAATTTGAGGTGAAGTTGAGAATTATAAAAGGACATTTGAAGCTCATTTTATTCATTCATTGTTGAAGTAGTTTATTTTGATAAGGGTTTTGTTGAAGACTAGAGAGTCTGAAAATCTCAAGCTTTTTGAGGACGAAATCCCTCAGGAAGAACAGCTCGGTACAGGAGTGAAAGATCTCCCAAGCCAGCTTGCAGACAACTTCATTCAGAGGTTGTGCTTGTGCTTCAACAAATTTGTTGGAGAGTTTCATATTCAAGGGTTTTAAGGATTTATGAAAATATTGCACATATGTTGTTCATCGTTGCCAGGCAAGGGTTTGATGATATTCTTTCCGCTGTTAATGGTGAAGACCCAGTTTGGACTGTGTGTGGGTTTTGAGGAGTATATAGATTGAATGTTTGGGGAGCTGTCTATACTCACTCTATAGCATCATTTGTATTTCAGAGAGGCGTTTATTCTACTGTATGACTGCTGCAAACTTTATACTTCATTTTGGCATCTGTTTTCAAAGGGTTTCAAGGCATATGTTACTTGTGAGTTCATGAAATGTAACTCCCAGATTTTCTGGGTATTGTTGTTTTAGATAAAAGGGGATATTTTATGAACTAGGTTGTCAATATTTTGTGAAAATACTGAGTATCTAAGCTATAAAAATCTGGAATTTTGAGCTTTCTCCTTTCATAAAGATGCACTTAATTGTTAATTTTGTGTACTTGGAGGTTTTGATCAAGGTTTTGCATTTGGTTGTGGGGATAAATTGATGATGGGTTATCTCTATGAGGCCATGGATAATGCAAGTAGGCCATGTGGCATTATTATGGTGGGAGCAAGAGAAAGTACCAAGTGATTTGTGTTACTATATATTACTGATGGAAGAATGAACTACATCATCCAAGACACGCCATGACATAGTACTTAAATGCCAAATTTTTCTTCTGGGTTCATTTAAGGCTAATGAGGTGGTCATGGCAGCCTTGCCACATAGATAGAGAGGATGGCATCTGAGAAGGTTTGAGAGACACAATTCTAGATGAGGTGAAGATCTACAATGCTATAGAGGGGAGAGTCTTTTTTATCTTTAAGCATTCGAAGGAGGGCAACCCAACACCCACATAAAAGAAATGATGCATTTTTTGATAAGTTAAGTTTTAGGTTAAATTACAAAATTTTATTTAATACTCAATTTTTTAAATGTTTCATTTGTAGATTTATGGTGGGAAATTGTGGTGCTCAGACGTTGAATCTTCAGGCCAGTCATCTATGTTTTGTGCCAATCCTATAGTGCTTTTGAGTGTGATTGCAATTGGTGTTTGTTTGAGAGCCTTCACACCAAGAAGAGAAACAAGTTGACCTAGGAATGCTTCAATGAACTTATCTTCGTCTAGCTCAATATTCACCTTCAAACCAAAAAGGGTGCGGGGAAAGAGTCTCGTGATGCAATCGACTTGGATGACATTGATCCATATTTAGATTGGATTGCTAGGTTGCCAAAGATGTTAATGTAATGCTTGTTGACTAAGATCACATTGAATTGGAGAGAAATAGCAGAAACAAAAATATTGATTCACTCATGAGGATGATTCAGATTTATCTTCTAGTTCAAGGCTGCATATTACTATTTTTAGGAGGGTAAAGAAGAGTTGTAGACTATAGTTGGCTGTTGTACAATTATATGATTTGAAATTTTGAATTTTTAACTTTTGAGGGTCATATGACATGTTATCTTTGATTTATGGCAGATTGATAATCAAAATAGAGTTATGTTTTCTCTAGTTTGCTTTTTATATAAGTCTCATCCATTAATTTAAGTTTGTTTTGTTTATCTATGTATTTTTTTTTTTTTTGTGCTAAGCTTTTTGTGGAGTTACAAGTCCGAGTCAAAATTTTGGGCTGCCAAGCTTTTTCTGTTTTCAAGTTTTCAAACTATGGATTAATGAATAATTTGATTAGGTATTGAGCAGTATATACATGTATTAAGAGTGTCGACATCTTCTTGCCATACAGTTAGTGACCATTGTGGATGCAGACATTAATGAGGGGACATAGTAGGATTGGTGACTGTGTTGCAGGCCAGCGCAAGTAAAAATTTAGCAATTTGCAAGTTTGACACTTCAAAATATTGTACTTGAGGATCTATCTAGAAACATTTGGTATTGTTGATGTCATCTTCGTTACTTCTGATGTCATTTCTTTGCTTTTCTTCTGCTTAAGGCATAGAGTTCCCAAATTCTATTGACTGTGATGTTGACCCACATAGGCATAGAGTAAATGTATCAAATGATTGATGGTTGGAGAAACCAAAATGTTTTTATTTTGTTGATGTAAAAAGAAGTATGTATACAATACTAGATGTTATTCATTTCTTAAATGTTAATGTAGCCGAGCTACAATACTGCATTCTGGTAGTCTATTTTTTAATCTAGGACCATGCTATTTCTCTGTATAAATATTTTCAGTAACATATGTTTAAGCAAAGTTAACATAGAAGCATGAGCAATAGCTTGAAGCTAATGTTCTATAATGCATTCATTTTTTATTGGACCAGGATACTTTGTTGTAAGGTTTGCAGCCCACTTATCTTTTGCTATTTCTAGTTAGAAAACAGAAAATGAACTTGACCCTAAAAAGTGCTTATCTACTTATGGAGAAATGTATGCCATGCAATTTTGAGGTTCAAATTTTCATTTTGGTTGTGATTAGGATGTTCTTCAAAGAGATTTTGGTTCCAAGACTGGTGATATGTTATGGAATTACAGCAGAGGAATTGACCATCGGCAGGTGCAAAGTGCTAAGGTACAGTTTGACCTTTTCCCAATCCAGTTTATTAAGTTATTTTGTAACTTAGATTGGGATAAGGATTCAGGAAGAACAATGAGGTGTCAATGAAGTAAGGTACCAAAATTCTGAAATTTCACAAGCAAATAACTTTTCTTACTTGATGGTGACAAACATGTTAAAATTTAAAGCAAAAGTTTAAGTTCTTTCCTTATTCTAAATTTAGTTTTATGAAATGTTTTAGATTCTGTGAAGCATGGTAGGACCATTTCAAGCATTTACTGATATAGATACTGTTTTATCTTTACTCATAATAAGAGTACATGGTAGTTGCCTTCTAGGATTTTACTGCATATTACCCTTTTTATTTCTAGGACAAGTAGAAGTTCCATCCTAGTTAGTGATCCATTTGCACTTGCTATCATGGTCAGGTTAGAATTTTTATCTTCTATAATATGTCAGTTATTCTTACCTACTTAAATTACATTTTGTTTAATAACCAAAGATGTGCTGACTTCAAATTTTACAATGTAATATTCTAATTCAATAAAAGTGCAGGGCATTTATTTTAATCTCCTACGAAGAAAAACATCTTACCCAGTTTCATTGGCAGCCTTCTACACTTAAGAATCAGTTCAAAGGCTCTTTTTTCATATATATATTTAAGTTGTAATTTTGAACATGTTACATATACATATAACATGATCAAAATTATAAATTTAACTATAAGAACAATGATACTTTGCCAATAAATAGAATATTTAAATACCTCATATTCATAATTTGCAAAAATGAAAATGCTCAAGTCTCAAAATGTCATTACACAATGAAAATTCAAATTACAATCAATATTTAGTAGTTTTCATATTCTTCATCAAAAGCATCAAGGTCAACACTTGGTTCAATTTCATTTGAACCACAATCAATTGGATTGCCACAACCACCAGGTGTGTCAAGTGTAGAAGTTGCCGACTTCGGCAAGCTGTGCAACTGTAGTATCTAAATCAGCACACACAAGCGTTAGATCCCAATTCTTTGTCACACCCTCATTGTATTTAGGCTTTTTATGTGACAAGAGATGAAGGTTGGAGTGTATATAGACCAAATCCTTTGCTTTTTTTTGCATCCAAATGGTTGCATGCTAGACTGAGTGGATGAAGGAGTATGTACACCAATTTCGCTCAGTTAAAGAAGAATTTGCAACATGTTGAGTTTGCATACAACATTTAGTATTTGATTTAATAAATTCAAAACTTTAAACATAAATTATAAAATTATATTATTATAAAATAAAAATATAATATGTAGCATAATAAAATCAAATGAAAAATGAGAAAATAAATGTATAAAAAATACATACTTGGGAGAGTATATTAATTGCAAGAGCCTGCAAGTAAATGGAGCGTTGACCATATAGGTGCCACCACTCATCATCACTTTTCCTATATTTGTCCAGAAGAGTGGAAACATCATGATTTTTTGAAGATATGAAGTGTAATGTCCCCTTCTCAATTGTGAGCAATTCAGTTGACCGTTGGCCTATTCCGGAGACTCGTAGGCTACTCGGAGGGTGAAAATTAGGGTTTCCTATTTTTGTGGAGGTTGTTGCTTGAAGTTTGGAGTTTGGTTTGCAGATTCTTTCTGGGTTTTCATAGAGCTTCGCAGTGGTATGACATGCATTGTGGTCCAAGCAACTTCATGAATTTACTATTTTTAGTAAATTCTATTTCTGGCAGTGGTCCTGCTGGCTTCGGTACAGTTGGCTCTCTTCTTCAGCCAGTTCAATTGGTATTTTGAATTTTGGCCTTTGGGTGCATTTTCTGGAGAGATAAGTTAAGTGATTTAAATAATGTTATTTTAATGTTATGTTTTTTCATTAACCCCTTGGCCTATCTTTATCACTTTATGTTGTTTTAAAAAGGGGTACTTGAAAGGTGATTATCTCATCAGGAGATAACTTATATTTTTCTAAAGCCAAATTATCTGTTGGAGAAGTGGGACGCCTACTTGAGGGAAAGATTAATTTTGATAAAGATGAAATATTTGCCTTATGAAAAAGGACGCCATCTTTGGAGGGAAAAGAGATGAAGTCAAATTTGAATTTGGGTGCCTTTCGTGAAGCTTCTAGAAGATTCTTCTCAAGTCTTTATAAGCAAGCCTCTGCTCTTCATTTGGGATCCTTTGTCTACCATATCGTTATGCTGTTGAATTGTTTTCAGGCACACGCTTCGAGGAAAACATACCTCCTAGCATTGGCTCATCTTCCTTCTTGAGAGATAGCAACTAGTTGAGATAATAGTTTGTAATGGAGTCCTTTGCATTTGTAGTTGGGTTTCTTGCATTCGTAGTTCAGTTTTAGCAAGTTAGTGAAGTTTTGGTGTTGCTGGTTTTGCCATAGTTGATTGTAAGTTTCACTCATATCTTCAAAAATAAAAATATTTTCATTCTGGGTATCTTTCCATTGTGTGTCTTTGATAGGGGTGACCCTTTGCCTAAAGTTGCAGATATTTTGATGGAGAAATGAATGTTTAAGAAGTAAGTTGCCCTTCTTGAGGGCCGTACCATTCTGTCCTGCCTGGCAAATGTCTAGAAAAAAAAAGTACAAGTTTTTAGAGTCATTTTCTGATTAGAATCTGGTTGCCATCTTCTTAGTGTTCATTTGCATCAGATTTCACGTCATTTGGACAAATCTAGAGAGAGTTATGAGCATTTTAATGAGTTACAGTGTTGCTGGTTATGCATTTTCAGTCATTGTTCAGTTATATCAGATTGTAAGATTTTGTCTTTGGGGTTGAGTTTGAGTATTGGAGTCTTGTTGTGCATTGGGAAGACATTATATAATATTGCAGCATTGATAGACTTCTAATTCAGTGTTCTTGGCAGGCAACTCTACTCATTGTAAGGCTGTTACAGTAGTACTGTTCAGCCATTTCTATTTCTTGCTAAGTTACATTGTATTCCCATGGTTGTGGAAGAGACTGTCCCTCACTCAGTCTTCTTTGTAATGCATTAGATCCTCATCATCATATGATAGCGCCTAACTCACCTCGAGCTTGGAGTGCATATGCTTGATGAATGAGTTACTTCAGCACTGCATTGCCATCAATAGAATCTCCAGCATATGATAGCACCATCCCCATCTTGGGTTTGAAGTGCACATGCTTGGTGTCGAGTTTACTTTCCAGCATTGCATTTCTTTTCATAGCACCTCCGCCATATGGTAGCACCATTCCCACTTTGGGTTGGAGAGCACATTCTTGGCGTTGAGCTTCTTTCAGCACTGTAATACTTTCAAGTTCCTACTGACGACCCTCTTGCCATATGACAACATCATTCTCATCTTGAAATTGAGTGTGCATTCTTGGCAAAGAGTTACTTTCCGATTGTTGGTTTTGGTCTAAGCTAACCTTAACGGGTGCTTATTGTGCTGGTGTTGTTATCCTGAATTTTTGACTCGTTTTAAAAATTTGGATAACCAATCAAAATTTTCATAAAATTTGAGACTTTTCTTCTTTAAGGCACGCATTACGAGGTGCAAAGAGCGACAAATCTCAGCTTTAGGTTTATTAACCTTTGGGCTACTCTTTTTCCCTCTTTCGTTTTCGTTTTCGTCAATTTCTGAGTCATTTTTAGTGTCTTTTTGACCAAATTCGGGTTTTTAGAGCAACTCAACAAAAGGGAAATTTTGACTTAAAATGAAAATTGCTAAAGCTCTTCAAAAACCCGAAATTGCTTAAGTGACTCTAAAAGTCCGAATTTTTGTTAAGTCTTCATATTTGTCTTAAAAGTAAAATTGTCGTATGGCTTTAAAAACCCGAATTTGTTTGAAGTCTTCATTTTTGACAAAAATGAAAATTGCTAAGTCATCCCAAAAGCCCGATTTTGTAAAATGAACATGTTATGACTTCAAAGAAACCCGATTTTATGTTTTTATTGACATTTTACATTGCAATGAACTTCAGAAAGTCCGACATCATTCTATTTCGAGCTATTCAAATCCTATTTGGTTTGTCTTCCCTGTTTCATGGAGATTCCATCAACCTTAAGGCTTGAAAATCGGATTTTCTTCTGTAAATAGTCAGTTTTCTGTTATCTTCTCAACGCGCCTAGGGTTTTATACCATAATTTTTCATTTGCAACTCGTTTCCAGGTATGTTATGCGTTTCTTGATCTTTTTTCCAATGTTTTTTTGTTATTTATTACTTTATATTAGATGTCATTTTCATTTATGCATTTCGTTTTTGATTTTAATGTCTTTTAATGAAAACGCGTTTTTCTTTAACTTTTATACACGTTTTTACACAGTCATCGCCTCATCCAATACTCGTTTATACATATTTTTGTTAGTATTTGCTTTTGTATTTTACAAAATGCGTTTTCTTTGTCATTTTGTGCTGTTATAAAATGCATTTTTACTTATGTTTAACCCGCCTTTGTCGTATTCCTTTCATACGTCCTCCATTTTCACTCATATTTAGTCCGCCCTCATTCAATATGCCCTTCATACCCTGCGCTATCCACTTTTCTTCATCTCACTAAAATTTGCCTTCCATATCCTTTCATATCTCCATTCTTAAACTCCATTTTGAATGCATTTTTCATTTTCCAAATACCTCATAACAAATGCGCTTTTCATTATGTCATTCCAGCAATAAGGCTTTTACTTCATTCCGTCTTTATCCATATACCATGCTCATTTCTTTCATTTTTATCCATCCATCTCAAATCCTCCATTGTCATTTTCCACAAAATAATTCACTTTGACTCCTATTTCGGGTTTTGAGAACCAAGATTGCAAGTCGGGATTTACAACTGAAATTACAATTTTAAAATTGCAAAATTGTAAAAATTGTTAAATACCTCAAAAAATCCCGACTGCCTTTGTAAAAATTGCTGAAGTCATTTAAAAACCCGAAATGCCTTAAAAAGCACAAAAGTTGACCTTTTTTGGACGAAATTCCAAATCCTAGCCAAAAATCTCTTTGTCTTGCTGTTTCAAGAAGACAAGATGTTGTTTTTGACTGCCATCATTCCATCAAGTTCCGAATTTGTCTTCATTCACCTTCCATCATTCTTCCAAAGACCATTTCATTGTTTTAGGGTTTGAGTTTCACCATGTCCACTCACGTTGATGCTGATGATGTTCTAATATTATGGGGTTTTCACCGCAGTCTTGCAGATTCTTGTTCAATGACAGACGAACCAACTTCTCCTAAAAACAAGAAGATGAAATACAAGTTTGATAAATATCAGAATGAGATTTCCCCGTCTCACGTGGTTTCAAATATTGACGAAATCAAGGACACAGAAATTGGGCATATTGATATGTCCGAGTTTCATGGGAGAGCTGAGAAATCTACTTCTTCTGACATGCAGAAATTGTTGAGGAGTCATATTCATCTGGTATCTTCTTTTCCTGTTGCTGCCCTAGAGCCAGAATTCGTCCTTGCATGTGCAGCACACTTTGATTGAGAATCTAGAACTATCAAAGACGATGATGGCAACGTGGTTATCAGATTTGATGCTGAAACAATCAACAGAATTTTCAGAGTTCCTGATGCTACTACATATTCAGAGATCACATTGAAAAGCGCTCACAAACATTTTGAGCAGAAAAAGAGTGATTGTATTAGACATGTCAATTCTAAGTGGCTTCTCAAATCAAGACCTTGTGTGACCCGAATACCCAAGTTGTATCGGTCTGATTTTAAAGAGGAAATTAATGATATGATCACTCTTCTAAGCAGAATAGCAGGGTTGAAGGTTTCTAGTGTGTTTGAAAACTGGATGTATAAGTTCATGGTGGTTATTAGAAAAGCACAGCATCCAATATTCTGGGGAGAAATAATCAGTGACAGTTTGTGTGAACAGCTTGCACAAGTCCCTACCAGTCTTACCTTCTATATGAACTCATATTTAGTTTATATAGCAGCTTCGTTAAGACATTTTCCAGGCCTATCTCCTCAAGGTGACAGATCGTTGGTGCCTGTATGGGAATATTATGATCAGCTGACTTTTATTCCAAATCGAGCGCATTATAGAAGAGTTCAAGATGCTTTCTTTGGTTATTTTATGTGTTTATTTGACAAAGCATTAGGAAATAACAGGGTATCTGAGGCGGCTTGGAATAAAGTAAATGAGTATGGCTGCTTGTTTCTTCAATTCCCTACCTTCACTTATATGAGAGTTGGCTGCTTTGAAGACCAACCTTATATGCTTCCAAGGTATCCGACTGATAAGATTATTCTGATGGAGCTAGGAAGGCAGCTGATGGTAGTGCATGCACGTCAAGTTTCACAACACAAGACTGGAGTCAGTATTTCATCACATAATCCATTGATAATTGGGAGGTATTCTTTGACAACTTCAAAAGCCAAAGCAATGGAAACTGAACTTCAGGAAATAACATTGAAAAGATTCCAGGCAAGAGTGGATTTTGATTATAGAAGGATGAAAGACAAAATTAAAAGAGCTTTCACTTATGTCCACCGCATTGAAGACATTTGGGCAGACCTCCGGACAGAAAAAGATATATACAGAATGGATTATTGCAGACTTACATTGGAGCAAATTATTGATCTGAATCTAACCTTAGTTCCAGAGGGAGTAATTGATGATAGGCAGATTTTAGATCCTGAATACGAAGAACAAGGAGTTGCAAATGCCCCTATTCCTGCAATCCAATGGTCTCAAAAGGAATCTGTCTCTATTTTTGATAGATTTCAATCAGTCTTGGCAAACACCAACGCTTGGCTCAAAAGCATAGGTGTTAAGACTGTTAAAATCAAAGTTAAGGCTGAAGATGATCCAGCTGGTCCTAAAGGTTTGAAGTCAGAAATTAGAGAGCAATCAAAAGAAGGAGCTTCTTCTTCGGGTACCAGAATTAAGTTGAAGGTAAGCCGAGCTGCAGAACAACCATTGGAAAAGGAAACATTAAAGGGAAAAGAAGTCAATGAAATGCAGATTCAGGTATTAGATCAGCAAGAAGAAGAAGAGGTTCTTGAAACCTCTACCATTCTAAGTGAGATAACTCCTCACATTGAAGCTCCAATACCAGAATCAGCCATATCTCCTGTGTCTCCTATCGACAGTGATGTCGATTCCTTTTCCACAGTATTTGTTCCTTCTATTCCACCTCAAGGGACTAGTCATCAGTCTTTATCAATAGTGAATACTCCCGTAAGAAGCTTTCCCATTAACTTGGAAAGTA
This sequence comes from Sequoia sempervirens, assembly GCA_007258455.2. Lineage (NCBI taxonomy): Eukaryota > Viridiplantae > Streptophyta > Pinopsida > Cupressales > Cupressaceae > Sequoia > Sequoia sempervirens. The sequence continues at coordinate 12,669 of VDFB02322159.1, forward strand.
TCTTTGATGCAAATCCAATCTTTTCAGCCATGTCAGAAATAACTCTTCCAGAGATTGATACATCTGTAACAAGGTTTGATTGTTTCATGGCTAATCCTAGTTGTAATTTGTCTTCTGAGCAAAATATAGTTGCTATACAAACTGAGGCACCATCTAGAATTTCAGTTGTAACACAAACTGAATCTATTTCTACGGAGACTACAATTGCTATTTCAGATGTGACAACTTTGGATCTTCCTCCATGGTTGAATTCAATTGCTCCCAAAAGAAAGAAACAAGCAGTGTCTCCTGATATTTTTGATTTCCAAAAATTGAAGAAATCAAAACCAATGGTTGCAAAGAAAGCAAAAACAGTCTCACAAGTGTTTGTTGACAGCAATAAAATGAAATATGCTGAGATTGCAGAACCTCTTGTTGATAAACCACATGAAGAGATGCAGGTGTCTGATTACAGGTTCACAAGAGTGGAATTGGGCAAGCAGAATCATGCCAATATGATGCAAGATGCACAGAGTTCAGTAACAATTTTGGCTCAAAGTTATAATGAACTTCTAGCCAAAAAGGAAAAGCTCAAGGAAGACAATGATCAGCTAATTTCAGTTATTCAAGGGATTACTGGATCATCAGAAGCAGTTGGTTCTCAATCTGCAGCTCATCCTAATGAATCAGTTAGGCAATTAGAAAGAATTGCACAAAAGGCCAAAGCAGTTGATTCATGGGTAACTCAACTGATTGATCAAAGTATTCCAATGATTGAAAAGACCTTGCAAGTTCTCAAAAATGTCAGAATAGCCAAAATAAAGCTAAATCAGACTTTGGAAGCCTTCAAATAGAGTTTTGAATTGCTTGAAAAAGATTTAAAAATCTGGCATGAGATAGATCAAGTCAAGTTACAAATTCTATGCAGCAACTCAATTCTACCAAACAGAGAAAAGTACATAGAATTTGAAGAACTTATGACGAATAAGTTATTGGTCATTCAAGATCTTATCAAAGATATTCAAGCCACTTTAGAAATGAATGATGAAGTTCAGCAGAATATTCTTTCAAGTTTTGAGAAAATCTCTTGTACAGTTTTGAATCAAGAAGATGAATTACTTGCAGCTGATTTAGTTACTACAGAAATGGCAGCCAATCTTCGTCAACAATTGGAATCAGAGCATTTTACCATGGATTTGATTCACAAATTTATTAATCATCAGACAATCCTTGATAAAATGCAAACTACTTATGAAGAACATAGACTGGCAACAATCAGATATTTTGATGTAATCTTGAAGACAGTCGCAGTAGCCAAGAACACACTGGGTCCTGATCCGAATGAATTGCAGATGATCATCAGCAAATTCTTATCTTTCAAAGATAGGAATATGACAAATTAAAATTTTAGGTTGTTTTATGTATTTTACTTTCGACAAAATATATGTAAAAACAAATTTTGCAATTGCAAGTGTTCTTTCCTTGCAGTTTTGAAAAATGTAATTACATGTAAAATCTTACAAAACAAATCACAATTTGGATTGTAATTTTGAATAAGTCAATTGCAATTAGTTATCGGTTGAAAGATTTTCTCAAATTTGTTGAGATCCTCCCACCTTTTTCTCCAGACCTTCCTCCTATAAATACTTGAGGGGTCTATTGTAATTGGATATCTTTTTAGCAAGCAAGAAAACTCTGCAGAATTTTATACTCATAAAGTCTTTGAGCTTTATAGTTGATAATTGTGAATTTTCAAGTAATATCAAGAAGTTGGAATTTCAGACTTTGAGCTGAATTCTTATTTTGCATCCTTTATGTTCTTATGTCATTTTGGATCATCATTTTGTGACTACTTGAAAATTGTAGAATATTGCTGAAGAGAGATTCGATTTAAATATCTGCAGTCTTTGTGCTGTAAATGTGATGATTGAATTCATAGTTAGTATTAGAAATTGAGAAGAATTATAAGTCTTTGTGCTCGTAGTAGTTCTCATTTAGAGTAATCAAAAGATACATCGTAGTTACAGACTTTGTGCTGTTTCGTGTTGTATGTTTTCATTTAGTAATTATTCTGAAAAAGGGTAGATAGGATCTCATTCCTCAAGACTTTGTGCTTATTGGTTGTTTTCCCGTCCCGGAGGAAGTAACGGAAGTCTTTGCGCTTTCAGGAAATTTTATTTCCTCTTTCTTAATTTCACTGCGTAGCTGCTGTAATAAGTTTCATCCACTTATACTGTTTCTTTTCTGTGAAGAGAGAAGAACGTAATCTTTCCTGAAATAAGAGGAACGATTGCTGTCCTACCCATATCAGTTTTATTTAGTTAAAGGGGGAGCCTTCCCTAAATTAGGAGAGTTTAATCTCACGTGCTGTGGTTGAAATCACTATTTTGTATACTTTCACAAGAACACAAAATTGCCAACCAACAGGTGTGTTCATTCAAAAATTGAAAAAAAATTGGCCGGCACATTACATGAAGTGTAATGTCCCCACTTTTCTGAGTAATGGTAGATATTGATATTTACATTATTTTATTCCCATAAGCTAAATAATGAAGTTATAAGGGAATAACAATTAAATTAATTATTTTAAAGTTGTCTATTTTAAATAAATATCAAAAGGATAACTTTATTTTAATTAATTTAATTAAAGTGACAAATAAAAAGTAATATATATTATAGTCACTTTATTAAATATTATAAAGTCACTTTATTAAGTAAAGTGTGCTTCTAGAAGATTTGAGGAGGTTATTTTGGATTCTTCTAGAAGATTCAGCCGAGCCTTTAAAAAGAGATGAGCGCAAGTCATTTGGATATCTTGGTTTTGGTATTTTCTATCAAAGAATTTTGGAGAGTTTGTGTTTGCAGATTCAGCTCATTTGAAAATTAAAATCCTTAGAGGAATAAGTGGTAGTGGATGAAAACCCATTGCTATTTGAGGTGGATCCATCCAGAGTTCACAATTGTGCTTATTTGGTGAATTTTGTGAAGATTTGAGGGGCTGTTATAAGCAATCATCTCTGCAGATTGAACTAGGGCCAATTTTTGTTCATTGGCATCTTCATTCTTGGGAGATTCACTTTCAGATTTGTGCAAGTTATCAACAACAGTTTTCAAAGTCGTTTTGGAGGGCACCTTTGCATACCTCTTTGAGGGTTCAAACCCTAAATTTGGGTGCCAACCTCTGGGACACAATTTGGGGGTTTAGTTGCATTCATTTGGCATCATTGAGCAGTGAATATTGCAGACCTGTGCACCTACTTGATCATCCTTTTTGGTGTTGTGGAGATTCATTGCCATAGGGTTTCAAACCCCAGTTTGAGCGCCAAACCTTGGAGGTTGTTTTTCATCATTCAGAGGTCAAATTTGCATGATATTTGGTATTTATACAACCTAGGGTTTATAGCAGATCATAGCTAGGTGTGTTTTGTTATGCGTGCCCTTAATATTGAAGACTTTATATTTCTGAAACTGTAACAGCAGACTTCCAATCTGAGTTTCCCATCATTTTGATAACATTTTAGTGTTGAATTATTGTAATTCAACTATGACTTTGGCACATGTATTGGCATGATTATTATGATGTTTTTGGCATGTGAAATGGCTGTTATAAGTGTTTGATTAAGTCTGCAACAAAAAATCAGAATTGCAGAAAATAGGGTTTCAAATCAGATTTGAACATAAAAAACTTAGGGCAAAAATCAGAACCCTAAAATCAGAAAAAAAATAGCAAATATCTTGTGTGGGATACTACATGAAGTGTTCATATTCGCTCAAGGCAATACTGTAGATATCTTCATCTGAAAATATCTTTATAAATGCAGCCTTATAGCTAGCAACAACCTCCCCACCCCTATATGGTGGCACCCTCCTCGGCAATGAAAGTAACTCTTTGCTATAATACTTTGGTGACAAAGCAAATGCTAAGAGATGTAAGGGGGTGGTCATCTTGTTCCAATGCTCAATGATAATTTTTTGCACAATTTTTAAAAATGTTTCCGTTGGGTCATGTTCGTTGGCTTCGATTATTGCTCTTATTTTCTCCACTATGGAATCCATGCCATCATAAATTTCACCCAAACATGGGTGATCAATATTAACATACCTAGTCATGCTCATGATGAGTTCGGTGAAATTCAAAACATATTCCATAGGAGCCCACTACTCATCATCTAGGATCAATGTTTTTACTTTTTGGCCTCTTTCTGCGCTTGACTGCCTCCATACACTCCACAGACTATTGATGACCATAGAACTCAAGGCCTTTTGCACCTTCACAAGTCATCTTAAGATGATTGCGTGAGATGCATATCGAGTTTTGACAACCTAACATGGTATAAAAAAATACGTCACATATCAACAATAAAAAAATAAAATTAACAAATTAAAAAATATATCAAAAAAAAAATATACTACCTTGAACAACTCCAACTTGGAGAAGGTCCTAAAGATGCCTTGTGACATGTGATGATTACTCACACACATTTGGATCTCCTCACCCTCTGTGTAGATTTGTTTGACCCACTCAATTTGTGGGCCAATTTTTTGTAATATAAAATTGAGTGAGTGGACTGCATATGGTGTCAAAAAATGTGACTGTATGTACCCTCCACTATAGACCCCACTACCCTACAATTTTAGCATTGTCTGTTATGACTTAGACAACATTTTTAGACCCTAACATTAGATAACATTGATCAATGGTCTATTTTTGCAATCTTTCCATCCATTAGAATGATGAACACACCTATTTCAAGCCATGCATCCTTGATTACTCTTAATGATGTCTCTACTGAAAGTCACTTCTTCGCCAATAAGGTGGTTTGCACCTTTCCATACCTAGGCTTAACATAATCAGGAGGTTCATTGCAAAGGGTGTTCACCGTATCTGCCAATAAGGTGATTGAAGAATGTTGAAAGGAATCCCATTACCATAAATGCAATGAACAATGCTTTGATCTGCAACTTTCCTAATTTCATTTTTGAAGGCCTCGTCCAATAGGTCTCTTTTTTCATGAAATTGAAACATTGCTTTCTTAAAAAAATGTTGGCATTGGAATGAAAGGATGTGGGCTAGCCAGTTGTGAGAAGCCACTAGCAGGTTTTTTCAAGGTTCTCTTGGCAAGAGGATGTGCAAGAGCTTTTGATCTATTACTTGTCATGTCAGCATCCTCTTGTTCTTTAATATAAGCCAATATTTTTTCCTTTGACAACCCTTTTTTATTTGTCCCAGGACAAATTTTTATTCCTTGTAAAGGAATGGCACAGAAGTGAGCTTTCACTAAAAAATATGAGCTCTTATATTGTTTTCCACATTGGTTACAACCTCAAGGAAAACACCCACCACTAGGAAGTTGTTGAATCATTGTTGTATGTTGCCAAAGAAGCTACAATGCATCAAATTAAAAAGAACTCTTTGAATTTCAGGCAACCAAGCTAGAACATCTAGCGATTTTTGATGAACCTAAAATAAAAAAACATTTTTGGAAATATTGTCATTGATGTCAAAGGGGCATGAATAGTATTGTCATTGATTTGAAGAATGCAAGAATAAAAGATTTGGAAATTATTGTGATTGATGTCAAAGGAACTCTAAGGCCAAGAAAGATCGTTGAGGAAGTAAATCGTCATATCAAAATCATGATCATTTGGATGTGTTTATGAGTAGCCCTCTATGAAGTTGCTGTTCTCACAAAGGGAAATAAAAAATTAATTTTATCTATTTCTAATGGCTGACCCTTAGATTCCTACAGTCAACTCCTTTGGGCGAAGGGGCATGTTTGATAAGGTATAAAACAAGGCAAAGTAGAGGTGTCAGAAGCAAGTTTTTTATTGAACATTATTTTGAATATTGAGCATATTTAAAGCAGACTGAAAGGGCAGGAAGTATGAAGAATATTTCTGATTCTCATCGAAGAATATATGCAGATCTATATGAGATATGTGTGCAAATTTATTTGGAAAACATAAGCAGATTTTATGATCAGATTTATGGAGGTTTTATAAGCAGATCTGAGTTTACTACAGCAGACATTAAGGCAAAAATATATGTTAAGAAGTAGTGACCAGATTTGTGGAGGAAGGACTCAAACTTGTGAAGGAAGGACAGTGCATACCTTCTGTGATCAGACTTATGAAGGAAAGAATTACGTCATTTAAAGTCAGATTTGTGAAGCAAAGTGTATCTACATTCAGATCTGTAAAGACAAATCATCCATTGAAGGATTTGTGCCTATCAAAATAAGAGATTGGTGTCTCCAGTGGGTTGGTGCCTACAAAAGAAGTTTATAAGATAAGTAGGTTGGTGCCTATGAAGAAGATCTATATTTAAGCAATATTTTGCTGTGGTTTTCTCGCGGAAGGGTTTTCACATAAATCATGTGTTCTTCCTGTGTTCTTAATTGCTAGATCTTGCATGTGTGTTATTGCTGTGGATGATTAAGTTTTAAAGTATTACTATTGTAGTTGATTAAGTTTTGAAAAGTAAAAGATTGTTGTTATACTGGTTCACCCTCCCCTCTTAGTATAGCTAAGTGCTCATCAAACATTACAAATAAACAACACTACAATTGAAAAAAAAAGTTGCATTATAACCCCTTATTATGCATAAAAAGTTCAAAAGTTTTTTTCAAAACTTACTAAATTTTTAAAAAAATCTTGAAATTTAAAAAAAATAACTTGAAAAAATGGAAGATTTATGGCTAAATCTTGCTTGTGCAGCGATTCCTAACCTTGTGGTGTAGGTCTTACTCCCTTGTAGCCTCACGTTTGGAAAAAAATGAAGCAACCTTCAAAGCCCAACAATGGCAGCTTGGAGAAAAAAATGCTATTTTTGGTATTTTGTGTTTGTCAAATGAGTTGCAAACACCAAATAGTGTTGTTTTGGGGCAAAATAAGGCATTGGAGGGTGTGTTTGAATAAACAAATACTTTTTTATTATTCAAAAATGGCATGTTTTGGGCATCCCCAACTGCAGGCACATGGGGCTTTGTGTAATATCCCACCCCTGATAGGATATTTAATTTTCTGATTTTGTCTGATATTTTCAGTTTGTTTGATGTTCCATTTTATCATACTCAGAACATTGACATTGCATTAATGATAATGAATTCGTAAGAAATGCTTATACAGATTTGATAATCAACCATAACATTACACATCTCTTACATATGATTGAACATGATAACATAAAAGCAGAGGTACAGTTTTCAGACTTATACAACTCAGACTGAGCAATAGTATACAGCAGTTTATATTCAGACCCTTTCACATTCAGAATACATGAAACTTCGAATGCAAATAGCCTCCAGTTATGAGCAGACTTCAACTATGCCAAATACAATGCTGATGGAAAGTTTCGAGGCTCAGAATTGAGTTGCAATGACACTCTACACACCCAGAACTTGCTACAGCAGGTAGCAGATTGAAATAACAACATTTTCAGGCTAGAAACATTTCTTAGACAGATTATACCAACTAGGTATCCACAAGATAACAGTATTCAGACTTCTGTGCAGGATTTCACAATAAGCAAGCATAGAATGTTATGATATTCAAACCTGGAAATGGGAGGCGATAAGAAACATACACAGCAATGAGTGAAGCACCTGGAATTTTCAGCCAAGGCCACGTATAGCAGAGATAAGCCTCTACGACTTCCCAACAAGACACTAGCAGGGTCTTGTCTCCAAACGTGAGCAGGATGAACACTGGAAAGCAAGTTAAGAAGTGCGCTTTGGCTCCTGAAGATGACACCGGGCTCTTAAACTTTCAATCGACCCTCTTGTGGACAAAGGCAGCTCCAAATGGCATGAGCTGCTCACGAACTATCACACCCAGGCAGTAGTTTGTCAGTATCTTAAAAAAAACAGTAATAAGAGTATCTCAATGCCCTTCAACCAGCAATGGAAGAGAATAATGCCAAACGTCCCAGCAAAGGGTAAACCCTCTAAACTGAAAGTTGAACAATGCTTGCAAATTCCAATATTTCCTTCGAAACCTTGAAAATGAAATTCTCTTGCAATTTGATGAAGCACAAGCACAATGCTTGCAATGGAATTGTCTGCAATCCGGCTTGGGAGATTTTTCACTCTTGTACCAAGCTATTCTTCCTGAGGGTTTTCGTCCTCAAAAAAAGTATGGCTTTCAACCAGAAAACCCTTGTTGAAGCTCTTCACCAATTTTCTCCAACACAAGAATGATATTCATCAATGAATAAAATGAACTTCAAATGCCCTTTTATACTTCACCTCAAATTCAATTTCAAATTTCATTTCATTCAATTTACTTTTAAGGCCCCTTTTTAAAATATTTTAATAATGCATAAAGTTAAATTATTTAATTTAACTTTATTATTTGATGTTATTAATATTAAATGCATATGACCAATATTAACCAATATAACTCCAAGATATAATTATGCCACCATGCCAAATATAGGAACTCTGCTAGCTGACCATACCAGTGACTTACTATAACTAGTAAGTATGAGCAACACATCCGAGTGACTTACTAAAAATAGTGTGGATCAAAATGTCTAGAATGGCCTTCGGAAGGCACACAACAAATAAATTGGGACACTGAGCTGAAGAGTATTGAAATAAGCACCAAAAAGGCCCATTGAAGAACCAAAGATCACCCTCGAAGGGGTCCCTTGAACAACCTGTTAGTCTACGGGGACCAGTTGGTAGACTAATCACTGCGTCTGACAATTGCCTAGGAAAAGGGGACATCACACTTTGCTTGGGAATGCCCTGGCACTTGGGTGTACTTGGGGGTGAATTGGGACCAAATTGATATCCAAACCGAACCGGTACGCGTACCCGGCCGAAGATAATAGTACTCGGTAACTTAGCATAAATGAATGATGACTAATGGGATAAGCATTTATCATTTCTATCTACATCATAGTCTGGTATTTAACGAGCTCTTGGATATCCTTTCAATTTGAATGTTATGCAATGCAATCCCTTTGAAAATTTAGTTACATTGAAAAAGCATTACCCAGCTGAATTTGCACAAATTCCATCCAAAAGATTTTGCATTGAGCCCTAGACCATGAGAAAGAGGATATTAGGGTACACTTCAATATATGATAGTTGAAAAATAAATCAAAATCATCTGTATGTCAAATTACAGAGACAGTTGGAAAATAAATTAAAATCATTTGTATGTCAAATTACAGATTCTAGAGTCTTACTTGGCCATATTTTGAGATTGTAGATAAACATTTACAAATAACAAACTTATGAGGTAATAATGATTTAATGAATAACATTTCTATTCTATGAATTTGATTGTCTTCCAACCAACGCTAATCGTGGTCAACATTGTTTGAACCAAAAAGTTGCATGTTTTCAATGTAGTTGTGTTTTTCTCATGTTTTCTGAACTTAATTCCATTTGGTCACATCCAATTTGCATGCATATACCATTTCTTCAGCTATCAGTTGTATTTCCAGCACTATGACTTCAATGGGTCCACAACCATATCTTATGAAGGGTTTGACGAGCCCAATAAGATAGCTAGACAACAAAATGTGGGAAGGATTATTCAAACTCATGGCTGAAGGTTAACTGCTCCTTAATCCTTTTGCTAGTTAGCCTGTTGTAATCGAGTAATATATTTGTTTTAATTTGGTTTTTTAATGTCTTTTTTCTAATTTTGTCAAGCTACTTAGAGAGAAAATGCAGCACTTTTTAAAATGTAATCAAGTAGTGGTATTCCTTGCAATTCTTTTTCTCTTCTTAGGTAGGGAAAAAGGTTATTTCAGAGAAGTGTTTGTTTATAATCATTAGTCTTTTTAAAATTGACTGAGATATAATGACAGGTATTAAATGGAAAACTTGCGAAAACTTTTCAAAGAACTGGAGAAACAATTCTTGTTTTATTGTGCTGAAGATAGGAAATAGATTTCAGATACTGGAAGGGGCCTTCAGTTTTCTTAATGTTCATCAGAGTGAAATGAGCAGAATAAAATTGGTTTGGAAGTAGGGAAGTGTATCTAACATATATAGTAAGTTGAAGAACACACTACTATCCTTTTTGTGTGTTCACATTTAATATGTATATATCATGCAAACGCAAAATTGTCAGATATGTATGGAATATGCCTAACAACGTACAGCTCTCGACATATCCATCTTGTAGACTGAATGATTCTTGGAAGATATTTTTAAGGGATTTCAGTGTGAACCATTCTTGTGGTGAGACACATTGTATAAATATTATTAGAACTTCTGATTGATCAAATAGAAAATATACCCAAGTGGTTGCATACAATGGTTGCGCCATAAAATATGGAAAGTATTACATCAACACTTTTTTTTGGTTAATTTAATAAAAATGGCAAAAAATGATTGAAACTCAAGTATAAAGGTTAATTTACTGTTATTTTTTTGGCTAGTTTAATTGATCTAATTGAGTAATATATTCCCTTGTAGATTTTTTTTAGTTCACCTATTTAAAAGGAAGATATATACTATTTTTTAAATGTGTTTAATGTAGGGAAATTTTATGGCAAACAACAAAATGATGACAAAATTAAAAGGAACTGATGAAGTTGAATTACTTATGCTGATTAAGTCCAACTGTTGCGGATCAAGATACTGCATTGCTGATCAAGATAGTAGCAATTGTACAGAAGATGATGTCATACATTCTACAGTTTGTTGGAATTTTGGGTGAACCTAATAATATTAGATTAGTAGATTCTATTTTAGATATTATTTTAAGCAGTCCATGACTATGTTCAGGAATTTAAATTTAGATTTATTTATTTATCAATTAGTTGTTTTCATAGAAAAAGCCAGTCGCTTTTTTTATTTTTAGTTTCCTTGCTTTTAGCCTTTTCTTTTAGCTTTAAATTTTTAATTACCCAGTTGGAAAATTGTATGTAAGATGACTTAACTTAGGAGTTTGTTTAATTATTTTTTATTGGTTTTTTAAGGCGTGTCAAACTCTGTATTATACACATTGATTCAGTTTGTATAAAGAGTATTCTAAAAGGGAAAATTTGAGAGTAATTCAAGACTCAAGGAAATTGATTCATAAAAATAAAAGTGATTTTTTAAGTGTAGTTTCTGAGCAGCGCTTGCTGCATACAAAATTTATTATTATTTAAGTAGTGGTATTCCTTGTAATTGTTTTCATTTTCTTGTTGTTAGGATGGGTGTGTTGTATACCATGCAATTCTAGTTATTATAATGTTGTAATTTTGGTCCCTCTTGGAATGGGATATCACCCTTAGGGAAATCCATGAGATTCTTGTATGCCACTTGGATTGCATATTATATTGTGTTTAAGAGGTGTTTAAGATCATTAATGTCATGAGCTGCATTTTAGAAGCATTGACAATGGGATTTATGAGTAGACTTGTAAATGCATATTTGACTGGATGAAAATAATTATTTGTAAGAGCAATTAATGGTCGTAGTTGGAACACTTGGTTTGATCAAGTAGACTCCTTATTTGTAAGAGTCAAGGAATACCATGTGGCATGTTGGAATCACATGCATGCGTTTTAAGTTTCAAGTTAAAACTATGGTATTGGGCCTTGGTTTTGAAACTCAGCCTAGTTTGATGGTTTGCAACTCCTATAAATTGAAGGCTTGGGATTTTAGACGAGTGTTGTTACATGTTTGTAGAGCAAGTTTATGTTGCTTGATTCATCTTAGGTTGAAGAGCAACTCGTGTGCATGGAGAATAGGTTCTTTAAGGGTGCACTATTTGGATTGAATAGAGTGAAGATCTCTTTAAACACAAGTGAATTATTTATATAATGTAATAGAGGGTGAAGATATATGAAGAAGATTAGTGTGTGACCTTATTGTGTTTGTTGGCAATTTCATGGACAACCTTGCTATTTTGATTAGTAGAATCTCCATAAGTTGCAGCTCGAGAAGGTTGTGAGTGCTTTATTGATAGAGGAAATGAGGTGGAAAACTTAATGATCCATTATGGATGCCTTGATTGTTAAGAGCTACTAAAAAAAAGGCAAGAATAGAAGTAGAGGTGAATCGTCTTTAAGGTTGAATGTGAAATGCTAGAACTGTTGAAAGATTGGACATATTATAAGAGATAACGAGTCTAAGAAGGTTGAAAAAGACAAAGAAAATACATCCCATGATAACCCTTCCATGGAATTGGATTCTTCCAATGAAGAAGGTGAAGAGGTGTTTTTGGCATCATATTGTACACATGCATGCAGTGATGCATGGTTGATTGATTTCGGTGTGTCTTGTCGCACAATTCTTCACAAAGAGTGCTTCTTTGAAAATGAGAGTTTTGATGAGATGATTTCTTAGGAGATAACTCTACCCACAAGATCGTGGGTTGGGGTAATGTCAAGTTAATTTTTTAGAGAAGGGATAGTGAAGTCAATTTTTAAAGTCTTTTATCTTCCAAGATTAGCTATTATTTAATTTCTATGAGCAAGATTAATGGTGTAGGTTTATAGGTAGCCTTTAGGAAGAAGAATTGCAAGATGATTAGAGGAACAAAAGTGTTTTCATGGGGAGTGTGGGCTAGGACCCTATATGAGTTGGATGCTTGCATTGGGGTTGGTCAGTTGTTCTTTGTTGGGGAGAAATCTATTGGTTGCAAATGAATATCTTAGATTGATTGTTAGACTTGAGGGTGTTGAAATGAACCATGCAATCATGGTAGGCTTTGGAATACACAATGCTTTTATAGTCAAAATTTTGGTAGTGACTTGGTTAGTGTTGGATTCAAATAGCTGGCTTGGGTGGAATTTGAGGGTCTCTAGGTTGTTGAAAATGAAAAGGTAGGTGCATTTGAAGCGATGTTGATTAGCATTGAGGGGTTTTCTTGTTGGAGGAGAGGTATGGGTTGTGCTGACCCTAGCTAGTAAAATTTGAGTGTATATGTTGTTGTTTCCCTTATGCCGTTTTGCAATGTATACAAGTGGGAGAATGTTATACTGTGTATGTTGTACTTGTTACAATTCTAGTTACAATAGTGTTAATTGGAGTAAGCTTTTGGATTAAACTGTGTATGAGTTTCAATCGATGTTTCAGATCATTCTTTCCTCTTCCTAATGATGGATCACTGAGTGTGATCCGAAACGTCGATTGAAACTCATACACAAGTTGACCCAAAAGCTTACTCCAATTAATTTGATGGACTATGGAAAACTCATACCAACTACAATAATGTTGTTTTAATATTTTTGTAACTTTGGCCTGTCTTGGAATGAGACGCTGCCCTTTGGAAATCCGTGAGATTCTTGTATGATGTAGGATTTACATTATAAGAACATTGATAATGGTAGTCATGAATAGAGTTGTAGAGACATTTGATTGGCAGAAATAGATAGATATAAGAGCAATTAGTGCTTGGTTCTACCAAGAAGAATCATTATTTGTAGGAGTCAACGAAACTAATATGGGACATTGGAATGGCATGCTTGGTTTTCGGCACCCAAATACGGAACATGGTTTTAGAACTCAACCATGGTTTGTTGGTTTGCTGTTCCTATAAATCAAAGGCTTGGGATCTATTGGTTTTAGATAGATGGCTTAGGTGGAATTTGAGGATCTTTAGGTTGTAAAAGGTGAAAAAGTAGGTGCCTTGGAAGCGAGTGAGGGGTTTATTGGTAGAAGAGAGCTATGGGCTGTGTTACCCCTAGCTAGTAAAATTTAAATTTATTTGTTTATTCTCTTTTGTGTTTTGCAGTGTTAACAAATGGGAGTGTTAGGATATGTTTGTTGCATGCTTGCAATCTTGGTTACGATAATGTTGTTTTAACATTGTTGTAAATTTGATCCCTCTCGGAATGATATGCCACCCTTTGGGGAATCCATGGGATTCTTGTATACTGTAGGAGTTATATTGTAAGAGCATTGATAATTGGAGTTACTAGTAGACTTGTAAAGACATCTTTGATTCGCAAAAAACAACTAGATGTAAGAGCAATCAGTGTTTGGTTTGACCATGTGGATTCCTTATTTGTAGGAGTCAAGGAATCCCATATGAGATGTTCAAATTGTATGTATGTGGTTAGGTGCCCAAATTGGGACCATGGTTTTGGAACTCAACCTTGGTATGCCGGTTTGCTGTTCCTATAAATCAAAGGCTTAGGATTGGTTTTATAAGTGTTCTGACAAGTTTCCAGAGCAAGTTTATGCTATTGGATTTGTCACAAGTTTAAGATCAGCTCATAGGTGCATTGAGAACAGTTTCTTTAAAGGTGTATGCTGTCAGATTGAATAGAGGGTGAAGATCTCTTCTAGTACATGTTAATTCTCTGCATACTGTAATCATGTTCTTCAAATAATATCAGAGTGCTGCTGATTGTTGCTGTTTTTCTTTTCCTGAAAGAGTTTCCTAGGGTAAATACAATATTTTTTGTGAGCTTAAGAGGATTATTCTATTCCTTCTGTTTTCTTCTCTTGGCATGTCTAAACCTTCATTGGCTATCTTGAACACAATCCATGGGTTATGGCTAAATATTATAATAATTGATACTAGAAACTATATATGCTAGAGTCTTTCCAAAATCCTAAAGGTAAAAGGACCAAGTTATATATTTTTTTTATATGATCCATGTCTCTTGCTGTTTGAAATTACATTAGGTAGGAGGTTTATGAAATAATTACATTTAATTTGTTTTAGTCTTCTTTGTATGTGCTAACAGCTAACTTCAAATTTTTATGTAGGAGCACAAGTCCATAGGTGCTGAGGTGAATTGGGGTGTGCGGTTCAACAATTCTGAAGATGTAAGTTCACTTTCTTATCTGTCTGGTTAATCTGGTATGTTTGCGAATTTACTATTTAACTATCTTTTTATGGATGTGATATTGGGGAATTGCAACTTGTTGATTGTCTTTTGTCTTTTGTATCCTAGGTTCACCATTTTCTAATGAAACTAAGCAATGAGGTTTCGTTGCGCTTACAAGGTGCTTGTATGCGAGGTCGTATGATCACACTCAAGGTAACACAATGTCTGCACACATGTGTATGGGTGTCTATGTGTGCATATGTGAAGCATTTAATTAACTTTTCTGCTCTGGACATAGTTGAGCTCAATGTAGACAACCTGTGTAATATTAGGAAGAGTTGCTGTATACTTCCTCTAACCTGCCTGCATACACGTATCCAGGAATTAGATACTAGATATAGATACGATAATGCTGGATATGGCATGATATGACATAGACACTGTACCTAGATGTATGCAAAATAGGAGCTTATATTTGGCCTGTATCTGATATTTCTGGATATGGTACCACATCGTCCCATGCTGTATCTGGTTTAGATAAATGAAATAACATTAAAAAATTGTAAAAAAAAGTTATAAATTTTTTGATGACATATTTATAAATCACCAAAGGCAGAAATATAATATAAGAAAATAAATATAATAAGCTAAAATATAAAATTCAAAAGTCAGATATAAATAAACATTTTTAATGTTATGTTCTATGTCTTTAGATGTATTAATAATTGAATATTTCTATATTTTTATAATTGCCATATCTTTCCGTATCCATATCAGTGGCTTTTAGAAATCTTCTGTAGCCGTATCTGATACCTTATCTGTTTCGATACAACTATGGGATCAGGTTTCTAAGTTTTACTAGTAAGGCGAGTTTTCATGTAATTGCTTGCAATCTCAAATTAATAATTATGATTCAGAACTATGAGTCATATTATTATTTGAAGTGTTATCTTCTAATATTATGATTTATGTCTACTAGAGATAAACTGTCTGATGTATGTACTCAGGTGAAGAAACGAAAGAAAGGTGCAGGCGAACCTGCCAAATATATGGGCTGTGGCATTTGTGATAATATCAGCCACTCTGTTACGGTAATTGTTTGAGAATTTTATGATGCTACGTATTGCTGCAATTGGACATGGCAATTTTCTGGACATCAGATAAGTCACCTTATTGTTAGTAATTGCAGGTCCCTTCTGCTACGGATAGCACAGATGTACTTCTGAGGATCAGTCGACAAATTTTTGCATCATTTCACCTAGGTAGAAATGTGTCCTTTGTTTTCTGCTTTTTTACTTATTTGTTTTAGGAAGATAAAGGTGTCTAGTAGTTTGTATTTATTACCTTTACTTGAGAAATTGGTTGAAGAAAAGAATGTTGATTCATTAATTCACATCGATTAACACGGCAAGTAAAATCATAGCATAGGCATGATTCAGAACATGTTTTTCATATCAGATTCTGCTTCATTCAATCAATCTAAGTAGTTGATGGGTTTTATTCCATAGAATAAGAGTTTTATGTATTCCTTAGATCTGGGCTTTAGCCTTTAATTACAATAAAAAAACACAATACTTAAGAGCAGATTTTCTTTCTGTTGCTCCCTTTAATCTCCTGGATCGTAGTCTTAACTTCTTCGCTCCAGCCTTATAATGCTGACCTGCCTCTTGATAATTTCCTGTTCTTTTATAGTGAAGGTCGATTTAGTCAGGTTGGGCTGAAGAAAACCATGGTGCAATGCCCCATGCACATAGGATAAGGATCATGGATCCAATATTAATTGATTTCTCCTTTGATTTTGCCTTGGAACTTGATGCTTTGCTATGAAACATATAAATGACCACCTTTGAATGTGCGGAAAGATGTAAGCCTCCAAATTCAAAGCAGCTCTAAATGTGAACATATCTAGGATCAATAATGCCATAAGTGAAATTATCTTTTGGTGAGAAGTTCAAATCTGTGCACACAACCTGTAGGCCTTCCTTAAACTGGTGCAGCAAGCCACAACTTAAAATAATGCATAAAACACAAACTCAAATTGTGGGACAAGCTTATGGCACTCTTATGATGCTATATAATAATGGATGAAATATAAATTCAAATTGTTAATAAAAAAATGTAAAATAATAATAAACAAACACATAGTGTGTTGCAATCTTAAGATAAACTAAAAGTAATAAATTACCTAACCCTAGTAGTGTCAAATAGATAGGATAAACAAAAAGAAAAAAACACTAACCCTATGTCTAGTAAAATATAAAAACACAAAATGCTAACCTTAAAAATTGAGTTCATGGATCATGGCTAGGGTCTACAAAATGATAATATTTCCTTTCAATTTAAAAAAAAACCCTAACCCTAACCCTAAAACTTAGGATTAGGTTTGTGGTATGATGAATCTATAAATAGAATTAAAGAAATTTAGATTTTTCTTTGAAAAACCCTCCAACTATCACATTGTGTAGCTGGAAAAATGCAAAATGAGGATTTGAAGGAGCAATGTAGAAGTGCATCTTGTTGTGCCTTAGTTGATGATCATAAAATGTTTGGTTCATTGTTTGCACTCACATGGGAAAGTTTGAAAATCTGTTTTAATTGCTGTGTGAAAGTGAAAAAATTACAAAAAAATCATGTTTGTGGGTTTTATAGACAAAAATCCACAGTTATCTGAAAAATAATGGTTTTTCGAATTACTTGTGTAAAATGCATTTTTTTCATTTTTTGTTTGTTTTTTGCTAGGTTGACGAACTTGACTTGTTTTTGACTAGATTTTTGGACAAGTCAAGCATGGTGGGCCGGGAGGGTATAGCACAAGTGTTTGGTCCAGTTAAAATGTGGATACTCACTTTTTTTACTCTAACCTCCAGCTTTCTTTAACTTGAATCAGAGGTTGTGATGAACAAAAGCCAATTCATTCATTTGATTTTATGTTATATGGCTGCATTTCTTGGAATGAATGTGTTAAAAAACACTCCAAGTATGCTCACAAGATGATGAATTGCATGGATGGGTCAAAATGCGCATCCCAATCCCTCAAAGGTTTTTTGCTTCTTGGCTACAATATTTCTACGATTGCTTTGAGATAAAAGTAATTTTGAGATTATATCATGTAAGAACTAGTCAATACATAACACCTTTAAGGTGCATGTCTACAATATAAAGAGATTGTCAATAATCTATGTGTTTGCTTAGTTTGAAGGTTTTCTTGCATTGCACAGCAACCATACATGAGAAAAAATTCCTTGCCTACTTGTATATTGGTAGCTGTGTCATAATTGCATTCCACATTATTGGGGTAGGGACCATTTTATCCATGTATTTTAGTAGGTCCTATGTGACTTCAAAATTGTCTCTTAGTGAGGAGCCATAGAACCATAGTAACGAGACTCAGACTTGGCACAAACTCGGTGAGGGTGACTCGACTTGGGACTTGAAACTTGACACAGACTTGGCAAAGTGAAAAACCCAAGAAATTTAGAGATTTTTAAGGATTTAGAACTTATTTCATGCACCCTTTATTAAATAAACCTTAAAGACACAATAACATCATCAAATAGAAGCTAATTTGATCATATACACAAGTATACATCGATCACATGAGTATAAATGCAAATTGTAGCTGAGTTATTGAAGGAAATAACACACTTAGACATATAGTCAAAGACTCAAATGTATACAAAACTCATGGTATATGAAATCCATGACATCAAATGTTCTAAACAAATATGAAATATCAAAACAATAACTAGAAGTCTTTTGCTCAAAGGAGCCTACATCCTTCCTATGAATGCATCTAAGATAGGTCTTGGATGATGTAGCAGCCATAATCTCAAGTTTGATGAAATATGCCAACCAATTTTTTTCAAGGTTTACAAAACTACTTGAAAATACCTCCAAATGGAATGAAATGAATTGCAATGACTCTCTGGAGGATAGGCGCCCAATATGCAATGAAAAAATTGCATCAAAACTCCAATAATTTATCACGAACTTCAATGCCCTCTTGAAATGGTATGGCCTGCTGAAAGGGGCTATTTTGCAATATAAAATAAAATACTTCAAACTAATTTCCAATCTTTTGTGGAAAGGGTCACCCTTGGTCTAGAATCACAATGCATTAATACCCAAAACAAGATTAAATTTATTCAAAAAGCTGCTAACAAAAAATCTACTTCAGCTGTATGAACACTAGCAACATAGAAACTGAAAATATCACCAAAATTCTCCAACTTTGAAGCTCCATCTGCTAGTCTGGATGAGAAGCAGCCATAAAACCAACTAGGTGTTATCTTTCAAACACGAAATTGGACAAATGCTAGGAGGTATGCATTCCTGAAAGCTAAATTCATGAAGTTATTTCGACAACATAACATTAGCATAAAATGATGGGTGAGAAATGTTGGAGCAAACTGTCTCTTTTATAGAATTGGAAGAGACTTTTCAAATTCCATAACTCCTCCAAGAAAGGGACGCCAAAAACTCCTTTTTGAAATATTTTAAAATTCAAAATATTTAATTCTCTTCTAGAATGGCGTCCAACTTCAAGGCATAATAAAATTTCATTAAATATTAAATAACTCCTTTATGTGGCTTCCCCCTTCATGACCACCTTTTAAACACAACTTAAAGTCATCTCATTAGGCCAAGGGGTCAAATTAAAAACATAACATTAATTGCCTTGAATTAAATAATTTCTCCAAATATTGCTCTTTTAAAGCCAAAACCAGAATAATTCAACTGCTCTAACTGGACCACTGCCAAAACTAGAATGAACTTAAAATAGTAAATTTAGAGAAATGCCACAAAACCTCCAAACAAAGGAAACCCTAATTTGCACTTCTGATCAGCTTAAGGATTTTTGGAAATAGGCTATCAGACATAGAAGAGCGTATGGCCAAAATGGGAACATTACATTTGAGGGCAATTGCCCCAAAGAGGTTGAGGGGTAGCGCCCTTTGCGGGGTTTTGGGGGCAATGCCCCTGGTGGGGTCGAGGGGTTGTGCCCCTTGTGGGGTCTAAGGGCAACGCCCCCAACAGGGTCGAGGGGCAGTACCCCTCATGGGGTCCAAGGGCGGAGCCCCTGCCACCAAGGCCAAATTAAGACCTCCAAAACCATACAAACCTTCATGACGTACATCATTTTGCACTCATAATAAGTAAAAAATAACAAGTTTTAACTTTAAATTTTATGTTTTTTTGCACTTTTCAAACCTGCTTGTGCAAGTCTGCCTGACAGAACTCGCTTGGACTCGACGAGTTTGGCGAGTCTGAGAGTCTTGACGAGTCTCGCTAGCATTTGTCCGGACTTGGCTGAGTTCGAGTTTGAGCCCCCCAAACTCGGCTAGGGTGACTCGACTCGCGACTCACCGAGTCCATGCGAGTCCTAGCGGGTCTCGTTACTATTCATATAACAGTGATGGGTTTAGATTGTATCTAGAGGCATGGAGGTGGGAATGTATACATTCATCCTATTGTCAATTATGTCTCATAATGACATGTACATGTTCTTGTTATTTTCCATTGTGTCCCTTATTACCTTCTTAGCCATAGCCATGGCCTCATCAAAATAGCCCATGGGGTATTTGTCCCCATGCACAAGTCTCAAAACATTTACTTGATGCAATTCAACAACAATATGTGCCTTGTTGCAAAAGTCCATAGAAAATTGTACTCTGTCACTTTTTATCTATCCGTTTGCTATGCAAAGCTTGATCCTATCCAATCATTTGAAATAAACATTCACTTTAAATTTATTTTCTTTAGGCAAAGAGTTTACAATGCAAGGAAGTGCATAGCTAACATTGTCATCCTTGGCTGAAGTAGTTTCTTACCATTTGTAAAGGTGCATATTATACACAACACATGTGTATGATTATAGATGTGCTTGGTAGTAGTGCAGCCCTTATGCAATACCTCGTTAACTTGTACAAGTTTTAAATGTCCTCTAGGGTTACATCAGGACAACTTGCCACACATGGGCTAAAAAAGAAAGAGGGATAATTGTCAATCAAGAAACTCCCAATTGGTAGGCATAGTTGCATTGGGTATTACTTGCTAAACTTGTGAGTTAATTAGCATTGCAAGTAATCGTAGTATTACTTAGGGCCTAAGTTACCGATTCGTCCTTAGTAGAGCTCGGATATGATTTGGATTTGTGATTCGGGTTCGAAACAATGCAAATTCGGCTAGGGTTCGGTTTTCAGCCCGTGGATACGTCTAGGGTACGAAAAGTGCTATGTGGATACACCGAGGACGAATCTGGGCCGAATCTGACCGCATGGGCGCCCAGGCCGCGAAAAAAGTGACTTTTTTTGTATTTTTAAATTATTTTTGACTTAAAGTTGACTTCTAAATAATAAAATATTGATTCCAACCCTAATCTTTGCCTCCAAACACATCAAATAGGTAAAAACATTCTGATTTAACAATTTGTGAATGAGAAACAAATTTTTTTGCCTCCATTGCTGAACTTTCTCTCTTGCTTGCACAAGCTTGAATAGACTTGAAGGTTGATCGTTGGTTGTTCAAAGTTGATTTTTTTTCTATTCCTAAGCACTTGCAAGTGTCCATTCGTTGCCAAGAAGATCGTAGAGCAAGATTTGTTCACAAGAGGTAGGTTTCTTTGAAGTTTTTTGATTTTTTTTTGACATTTTTTTTAACAAATCAACTAATTTTGTTTTGTTTTTAAGTTTTTGTTTTGTTCTCATTCTTTTAAGTTTTTTAGTTTCAAATTTCAATACCAAAATTATTTCAATCTGTTGTGCCTTAGGTATTACAATGGCATCCGCTTCTAACTCCTCAACCCAATCTTGTTTCAAAATAAACCCAACCTCTCCCCTTTGGAAATATGTAGAAATGGTTCAACAATGTCCAGGTGGTGGAGTATATGTTTGGATTTGTAGTCATTGCAAAGTTTGATATACGAGCTCATACAGTCGAGTGAAAGGGCACTTGTGTAAGATCCCTAAGCTAGGCATCAAACCTTGTCCAGGACCTCCAGAAGGTGATGGCAAAGGCCTTCCAGATGACATAGTGTTGAAATATATTGTTGAGCAAGAAAAAGCAGACCAAAAAGCAGCTAGTGTTAAAACAAGTCATCCTTTGAAGAAAGGATCTCGATCCATGAAACCCTCTACACCACCTTCTTATTTTCCACCTACAGAAAGCCATCCATTTATGGACATCCCTAAAGAACAAACCATGCCCTCTTCAAATAAAAGATCTAAGTGATCGTTGGAAGCTTCATTTCAGAATGAGGCAAGAGAGATTGCTGATCAAGACATAGCAAGATGTGTCTATGCTAATGGATTGGCATTCAATGTTGTTCGTTCACCATATTGGCAAAAAATGGTGAATCTATTAATGAGGCTCCAAAGGGGTATAAGGGCCCAGGTTTTGAGAAGGTGCATTGCACCTTATTGGAGAAAGAGGTGAAACATGTAGTAGACTCTTTGAAGCCCATATTGATTCGTGGATCGAAACAGGGGTGACCATCGTTTCTGATGGATGGAAAGATGCAAAAAATCGCTCATTGATCAATGTTATTGCCGTGTACCCTAAAGGGGCAATGTTTTTGAGAGCAGTGGATTGTGAAGGATAGGTGAAGGATGGTCCATTTATTGCTAACATCCTTTGCCAAGCTATTGAAGAAGTGGGCCATCAACATGTTGTGCAAGTTGTAACCGACAATGCCAAAAATTGTAGGGCTGTTGGGTTATTGGTGGAGAAGAAGTATGCACACATTTTTTGGACACCTTGTGCTGTCCACTCCCTCTATCTAATGCTACAAAAAATTGGATCCAAAATGAGTGGATCAAAGAGGTGTATGCTGAGGGCGAAGACATCCAAGTGTTTGTTACCAACCACCGTATGACATAAGGAATATTTAGACAATTCTCAAAATTGGAGTTGTTGAAAGTAAGTTAATTTTGAATATTTTTAAATTTTAAATTTTGATTTTGTAAATTTAAATTATATTTTAATTTTAATTTTGATTTGCAAACAGGTTGCCGAGACCCGTTTTGCCTCCAACACGATTGTGTTGAGACGACTTATAAAGGTTCGTGAGGCACTCTGTGCCATGGTAATCAACCCTAATTGGTCCATATGGAGGCAATCTAGTAGTGAAAGGGAAAATAGAGTCAAGCAAAGGATCCTAGATAATAGTTGGTGGGATCATGTTGAGTATCTCGTCAGTTTCATTGAGCCCATATTGAGCATGATCCATTACACTGACATGGATAGACCTTGTTTGGGCGAAGTATATGATGGTATCGACTCAATGATTGAGAAGATGAAATCCATCATGAATGCAAAAGAGGAAGATCCTGAAGAAAAGTTCTTCAAAGAGCTACAGGAAATCGTTGTTGATAGATGGAACAAAATGACCACTCCGTTGCATCTTCTCACTTTTGCATTGAATCCCAAATATTATAGTCCTAAGATACTTTCTGCTTCATCAAGAGTTGCTCCATATAGGGATGTTGAAGTGGCTCAAGGGTACAAGGCAGCACTTCATAGACTCTTCACTGATCGTGACAAATGTGATCGAGTGAGGGCTGAGTTGATGGCTTTTGCATGCTCTAGTAGTGTTGATCAAAATCTTGATGCTCTTCGAGACAAGTACAGGGTGGATGCTCATAGTTGGTGGTAATTCCATGGGCAAGAATACAGGCACCTCCAACCTATTGCAATAAATTTTTTATCCCAAGTAAGTTTTATATTTTGTAATTTTAATTTTAATTTATATTAATTAATAATTTTGTTTAGTTAAATTTGGACCTCTTAACTATTTAATTTGGTCTTAATAAGTTGCCAGTTGATCTTCTTCTAAGGGGAATTGGAGCACATACTCCATCCACTCAATAAAACACAATAGGCTACATTCAAGAAAGGCAGAGGACTTGGTGTATGTGCATTCAAACTTGCGCCTGCTTACACACAAGCAAAGTTCCTACAAAAAAGGAGACACAAGGAGGTGGGATATTGAGCCAGAGCAACTTGACTTGGATGCTTCCACAAGTCACTTAGCTGCACTTGATATTGATGATGACTATCAGCCTGAAGCAGCTATTGAGCATGAGAGTGGTAGTGTCAGTGCTAGTGGCAGTGCTTGTGCCAGTGCCATTGATACTATTTGTGGTTCTACACAAAATGTAGCATCTAATGATGTTGATGATGCTGCTTTTATTGATGACCCATATGATTCAGATTGATCAATGATCAATAATTATTAATGGCTGATTGTAAACACTTACATTTTTCTGTTTGAAGTTTGAACTTTAATTTATAATTCTATATCATGACATTTGACTCTTTGAGTATAAAGTGGTGGTGTATTTTTGCTATGTTATTTGACTATTAATATGGTGGTGTATTCTGAACTTAATTACTGCTGCAAATATGTATATATTTCTGATTTTTATATGTTTTTGTATTAATGTACCGAAAAACGTACCCAACTCCCAATTTTTTTTGGACCAAATCCTGTACCGGATTCTCGTACCCGTACCTGAATCCAAAAACGAATCGGTAACTTAGGCCTAGTAATGTAAACTCGCTGCAAGTTGTTCTTAAAAATTGTCACACTTGATAAAAATGCA
Source organism: Sequoia sempervirens (assembly GCA_007258455.2). NCBI lineage: Eukaryota > Viridiplantae > Streptophyta > Pinopsida > Cupressales > Cupressaceae > Sequoia > Sequoia sempervirens. The sequence continues at coordinate 36,987 of VDFB02322159.1, forward strand.
GCAAAATGGGTGACTTTGTTGTTTAACTTGCCAATGGTAAAAATCTATTTTCAGTGCAATTTTAATAGGTTACTTGTGAATGTAAATCCTTTGTTTTGGTATGTTCGTTGCCACTATAAATGCCTTTTCAAATGCCCATGACTGCCCATGATTGGTGAAAAAAGATATTTGAATCTGTCTGCCCACAATTGCAAATGCAAAAAATGTGACAATTTTGCCTTAGTTTTCATCACAAACATGATTAAGAAATCATTTCCTATAACTGCAAATTGTTTCCAACTTCTTTAAATTGCAAATTGGTTTCCTCGGACATGCTCTCACTGTTACACTATAATGGCATTCAGATCTTCTAATTTTCACACATAGATATGCCATGTCTCTTCACACACATGTATGCAATTTTCACATGGTTTTTCACGCCTAGATATGCAATCTTTGCATGGCTGTTCGTGGATATGCAATTTTTATTGATATTGAAACTTGAAATTTCTACTTGTTGAACTTGTTTTTTGGTCTTTGAAACTTTGAAATAACAAAAAAATTCAAAAGGATTTGGGCAAATGAACGATGGATAGTAAAATAACCTTAAATGATGTAGTTTTGATGCTCCCTTGTGTTCTTTTCATTGCTGTTCTGTTTCTTTGTCATCTTATTACAAAATGTAAAATGGTAAAATGAGGTAATTTTTTGCATTTCATTGTTAGTGTCTTTGTTTTAGGTTTAAGGTTTTTATAAAGGGGTCTGGGGGTCCTTGTGAGCCATCCTCTTCCTCCCTTTCCCTTTTTTATTTAATTTTTATGTTTCAAAAAAAATTGAAACTTTTGTAGGTTGGGCAGTATGGGACAACTAGCCATTGTTGGTGTTGAGGTGTCCCTTGCCACGTTTTAAGCAAATCAGAAATGTTATCTTTTTTTAGGGGTGTCATGTCCCATATTCAGGAATAAAATAATTCGGAGACCCAAATCCTATTACTTTATTTCTTGTAGGCTTAAGGGATAATGTAGGGAGATATTTTAATTGTAATGTTTTATGTTAGTCGTAGTAATATTAATTGAAAATATTGTAAAATGACAACTTAAATATTATTATTAGTTAGATAAAGTGGGTGGCATAAATCGAATAGAATAAGGCCTTTTGTAATATTTTATTAAAATCTTTTTAACTGAGCACTTTTGGAGGGAAAGGGAATTCAAAATGATGGTGCTAAAATGGAGACTAAAAGAGAGGCAGATCAGTCAAAAGGAATTGTCCAATGTATATGAAATCAAATCCTTATTTCAGAGTTTGAATAGTTGTGTTCAACTATTGCATTTAAGGATGAAAACTTTTGGAATTGCAGAGATTCAGAGGACAAAAAACCCCTTGGTTTCTAGGAAAGAGCAAAGGGCAAAAAACCTCTTGTTATTTATGGTGATTTCACCTTGGAATTGCAACTCTGCAGAGAAGATCACATCTTATTTCAAGTTTTGAGTTTGTTACGACACTGTTGCTACAGTGCTATTACGTACTTGCAGCTAGAGCTACAGTATTACTGCAATGCCCTATTATTGTGATAAGTATTTATAATAGCAGATTTGTATTAGCATATGATTTTTTGCATTTTTATCAAATATAGCATTGTTTTTTGATCCCTAAATGTTGTTTCTAATTATATTCTCAATGTTCAATGGTAATTTGTTAGTAACATATTTCATAGATTGTTGTTTGCATTAGTAAATGCAGACATTTCATAATGAGTAGAATTCTATGTTAAATGATTAGTAACTAGGTTGCTGTTGTACTTACCTTTGGTAAATATTCTGTTAGCTATCATATTCTAGGAATTCTTGACTCTTCCATAGATAGGAACCTTAAAAACCTAAAAGGGGACATTATAGTGGTTTTAGAGCTTTGATCTTGCCACAATGTAAAGGGTCAAAAGATGAACTTTTTAATGCAGCCTTGTGAATGAGACATAATATTCTATGGAAGAGAAAGAAGAAAGTTGCAAAAATGGAGGAAAGAGGTGAGAGGGTTCAAACAGATGAAGACAAGGTAGAAATTCAGTATAATGCTATTGTTGTTATGAGCCAAGGCCAACAACAAATGACGGACCTTATGGCACAACTTTTGTAGACAATGCAATATGTCAAGACCAGTTCAAACTCCTTCAAGTGAAGGGAATGCCTCTACAAACAACAAAACTGCGGTCGGTTTAGCATCTAGAGCCTTCAAGCATACGTTATTATAAAGAGAAGAAGAGCAACTAGAGGTAGAAGAGCAAAATCAGAGTGGAGATACCTTTGCCGCTTATTTGATGGGTAGAGAGCTCTTGGACTTGAGTTTCATTCAAAAATGTCTCTCAGCAACTTCTGTAGTCTGAAAATAAGAAGTGAACCATAAAATTAGAGAAGACCAAATGTAAATCAGTTTCACAGAGATTTTGCAGCACAGATTAGGTAAACTAGCCATTTTAATTTTTTTCTTTTTGATAGTTCAAATAAATGTATCACTTGTAGTTAAGTTAAAAAAACTACACATTTTTTTCACTAAACCCTTATCTTTGAAGAAGAGGCAATCAAAGTTGCTACCCTTCATTTAGAAGCTATAGCACACGAGTGGTGGTACCATGGACTGGTTACCTATGGACACATATGATGAATTCAACCAAAGATTAATGGGCATGTTTGACAAGAAAGACTTCGAGGTCCATTTTAGGGAGCTGGCTTAGTTGAAGTAGGACAACACTGTAGATAGTTATGTGGTAAAGTTCCAAAGATTATGAGTAATGCTTCTTGATGTCTTTGAAATGAGGTTTACTGTTCTTTTCATGGAGGGTTTATCCAAACCTTTCAAAGGTTGGGTGAAAGTTTTCGATTGACCATTTCTGTAGGAAGCCATCAAGAGATCCCTGACATTGGAGAATTTGGTAATCATAAACAATAGAGTGCCAAGAGTTAGAGAGTTGGTGAAGCACACACAAGAGATTTTCAAATCACTCAAGGAAAACCTCTAATGAGCATATAATTGACATAAATGACATGTAGATTAATATTGCACTCAATGAACTTTTGAGATTGGAGATATGGTTTTCTTGAGACTACAACCATACAAATAGTCTTTTGTCAAGAGAAGTGGGGTTGAGAAGCTCAAGCCTTTCTTCTATGATCTGTACAAAATTAGGTGAATAATTGGGGAGGTTGCATGCCTCAACAAGGCACTTAAACAACACATCACCCCATAAATGTAGTTGCCTCTTCTAGGTGATGAAGGTAAGTTTATCTTGGTTCCAGAAGTCATCATTCACATTAGAGAAGAGAAACTCAGGAATAGGAGCATAATAGAATATTTTAGTACATTGGTAGGATCTTCCAACTAAAGATATCATATGGAGGGAGCGGAGATTTTAGAACATTTGAGCTGGCAATTACTTGAGAACAAGCAATTCTAGGAAGGACAGGTTGTAAAGTCACTTTTTCAAAACTAAAATTATTGGGAGACCCAAAGTGTATTTCTATATTTCCTGTAGGCTAAGGGATAAATTCAGAGAAATATTTTTATACTAATGTTTGAAACTAGTCAGGAAAATATTTTAATAATATGTTTGAAACTAGTCAGGGAAATATTTAATAAAAAATGTTTGAAACTAGTCCTAGTAACATTATTCGTAAACATTGTAAAATGACAGCTTAAATATTATTATTAGTTAGATAAACTGGGTCACATAAATGGGACATAATAAGGCTTTTTGTAATATTTTATTAAATTGTCCTTCTGTACTTTTGGTGGGAAAGGGAATTCAAAATACAGGTGCCAAAATGTATTGTAAAAGAGAGGCAAATGACACAAAAGACATCATCCAATTTTTATAGAAACAAACCCTTTCTTTAATAGATTGAATGCTTGTGTTCCAGTTCAACTATTGCACTTGAGGACGCTGTTGTACCCCAAAATTAAATTTTTTGTTACACTTAGACATTTTGAAGAAATGAGTAAAAGTCTTGGTAAATTAGTCAAAAAGGTCAAAATTTGGGTGTGCATGTCTTGCATGAGGGGTTAAAACACAAAAATTTCAAAATCTGACAATCTGGGTATGCTCAGAGCAGCTTAATCTACAAAACCCAGATCTTAGTTTTTCATCCCTACTTTTTAGGAAAATTACTATTTTTAGAAATTTTCTAAAAATAGTAACTTTTTCTGGGTTTTTTTGGGTTTCTTTTCAAACGGATACTGGCAAAACTTCCTAAAAATAGAAAGTTCCTAAAAATAGAAAGTTGGTCTGTTAGGGTCCAAACTGATTTTGATTGGCTCAAAATACGTCCATATCAAGCTCGTGCTGTCAGAATCTCAAAATAATCAGTTTTGCCCTAGTGGGTCTATTCTGCTTTTTCAGAAGCATAACAGGAGCTCCGAGGTCATCAATGGAGGTCAGTCGGCTGCTAGGCGTCAGATTCAACATTCAAAGCCTTCAATAGAAGGCGAGTTGGTGAGCAAGCACGAAGAACGGAGAAGAAAGTAAAAAATGTGAAAATTTTCTAACACTGGTTGACTTGGGCGCCCCAGGTGAGAATAGGCACCCATCTTTTTAGGGCACTAAAAGTTGAAATTAGGGTTTACGCTTCCAATCAAAGTTGCTTAGTTCTCTGCCAGCTCCGCAACGAATCCAGCAGTGTAGTCATCAGATTATCCAGTCATCCGGGATTCGAGGTTGAACAGGGAGGATTCACACAGAAGTCAGAATGAAGAACATGTAAATTATCAAAAAATTACTAAGTCTGGGAACTTTGGGCGCCCTTGGTGAAGAAGGGCGCCTAGCTTTTTGAAGCACCTAACTCAGCAGTTAGGGTTTGAGAATATGCTCGATCTCTTCAGTATTCAGTCAGCTTCGCAACGCCTATCTCCGTCAAATCATCCGATTGTTTAATCTTCAGCAGATTCAGATCAAAGAACGCACAGAATGAAAGTTTCAAACTTGAAGATGAAAATCATATAAAAATGGCTAAGTTTGGAAGGTTTGGGTGCCCCTGGAGAGAATAGGCGCCCAATATTTCAAGGGGTAAAACAGAGGAATTTGCAGATGTGGCTCTAACATGATTTCTTCACAGTTGATCCGACTTTCCAATGAGATACTCAGCACAACGATCGGAGGTCGCAGTTGCTAGATATGAGAAGCTGAATGTAGGGTGAAACAAGAGTGAATTTTCAGAACTCAGAAGCAAATGAGAGAAAGTGGAAAATAAACTAAGTATGGTGAACTTGGGCGCCCCCAGCCAAGAAGGGCGCCCAAGCTTTTGAAGCTCCAAAACTCATTGTTTGGTGAAGTAGCACCCAGATGACCCTTGACAGTATTTCCTCAGCTTCGCAACGAGCATAATCATTAGCCCATCCAATGCTCGGATCACCAGATTCGACAAGATCATCTGTAGAAGAGGAGTTAATGAAGAAATTGAAGATCATGAAAAATGACTAACTCTGGACAAAATGGGCGCCCTTGGAGAAGAAAGGCTCCCATGAATTCTAAGGTCGAGATGAAGATTTTAGCTAGAGACGCCTCCAGGACAATCTTCTCAGAATCAGTCAGGCTCTGCGATGAATCCTTCAGCTCGCTCATTGGATTAGTCTGCAAGCCGGAAATCGAAGGCGAAGTAGGGGGTCAAAATGGTGAAAAGTTGAAAATACCAAAAAAATGACTAACACTGCTTGAAGTGGGCGCCCCTAGCCAAGAAGGGCGCCCAACTTCTCATGCCTTAGAGAAATTTGCAAAGTTTTCAAAATTTCAAAATTGCAAAGAGAAAGAAGGCGTCCAAGTTCAATGATCAGAGATTTTTAGGGTTTTGAAAATAAAAGCAAAAGAAAGCAAACCTAATTCAAGCCCTAAGTCTATTTAACACCTCTCTCTTCAATGTAATTTTCATTATTTTTGCAGGTAGCATCCAAAGGAGAAAGTTGGAGCAGCAAGTTTGAAGAAATTTTTCAAGATTCAAGAGCTCAAATTGCTGGTTATTCATCAAATTTTTTAGACTAGCAACATAAACCCTTGCTTTTTCATGCTTTTTCATCCAGAAGATCAAATTTTTCAAGGAGAAGGCCAAGGTTTTCAAATTTTCAGCCATCTGGGTCTTTTCACTTCATTCTTTTAAAGAAATTTTCAAGAACTTCATCAAGTTGCAGCAGCTGCTTTTTATTTGCATGTCAGTGAAATCCTCAGTACATTCAGTTTTCAATCATTTGTGTCCTCTCAAATCAGTTTTCTGAAGAAAACCCATGTCACAACTTTTTTTCAAGAAAATTTCAAATCCTAGGGTTGGCTGCTTTTTCGATCAGCCATCAGTATTTTGCAAATCTAATCAGCTGGGTTCATTTCTAATCATATTCTGAACAAAACCCGGGTGCCAACTTTTTTCGTAAAAAATTGAAGAAATTAGGGTTTGCTGCTTATTAAAGCAAAATTCAAAATTTTCGAAAATAGACGATTTGGGTTGTCTTGCAACAAAATTATGAGCAAAACCCATATCTCAGAAAATTTCCAAAAATTTGTCCATTGGAGCAAGAAAATCAGCATTCTAAAAATAGTAAGTTGCTCAAAACTTGTCTGAACATAGGCGAGTTTACAGTCATTCTTCAAGGTTTCCGAAATGGAGTACACTCCCAATGTTTTCAAGACTGAATCAGCTCTCTATCATGATTTCATCAAAACAGCTGAGACAGACTTGCATCATATCAAGCCGGTGTTTGATTTACACGCTTTGGAGAGCGCAGGCAACATCTCAATCAGAAACCTGGGACACTCTGGACTCCTCGCAGCAGCGTCTATTCCTATATCAGTTCAGAGTCTTGAGTTCGTAATCGCTTGCATCAAGCATTACAACCCGGCTACAAGGGAGATCCAGTCAGTTGATGGCAGATTGATTTGCAGTCTGATGCCTGATATAATCGAGAAGTGTTTTTCCATTCCCCCATGGCCTAAAAGCGTTACTATCTCAAAGGGTGAATGTGAAAGGATATGGGAAATGCACAAAGATAAATATAGTAAGAAGATTGCACAGAGGTGGATGAAAGAAAAGCATAAGACTTTGCCAAAGAACGTTGGGCGAGGAGAGTTTAAGGATGAAATTGCTATCATTATCACCTTGCTCAACAGGGTAATTGGCTGAGAAGACGCCACCAAGTTTCAGCCTTGGATGTTTTATGCCATACCCCACATCATGAAGAAAACCGAGTTCTATGATTGGCCTACCTTGATCAGTGACAACCTACATCAACAGATAACAAAATACTTCCAATTTCATGAGTTTCATATGGTGTCTTACCTAGTCTACCTGGTGGTCTATCAAGGTCAATTCAGAGGGTTGAACACTGAGGGATCATTGAGTGTACAACATATATATAACTACTATCCCTAGTTGGAATTCACGAAGTCGCTGCATCACTACAAGAGAGTGAACGAGGCTTTTCTAATGTACACAGTGCGGGACCTAGACAATGAATTGCACGTTCGCATCTCTTCAGTTGCCAGGACAGCGATGGCAGAGTGGGCAGATTGGTTCATACAATTTCCTACTTTCACCTATCTCAGGGTTTATGGCTATTCAGGTGCCCCGCTTATGTTAACAAGGTATCCGTCAGATGAGGTTGTCTTCATGGAGTTCTTAAGGCAAGCACACGATGTCCACACAGTCTTGAGGAATAGAAGGAAACCCTCCCTTCATTTTCCATTAGGGTTGGGAATCTATACATGCAGGATTGCTGCAGATGCTAAGACAATGGGAGATGAGTTAGATAAACTCGGCCTCAAGTCTTACAGCGAGAGACGATCATTTGATCCTCATGGTGTCTACGCTGGCTGACTTGAGAAGAACTGTGCTCATATATCTGCCCTTGAAGATTTTTGGGCTAATTGTATAGATGAGTTTGAGGTGCGGAGGCGTAGTTACAACAGGCTCACTCTTCACCTGATGAAGGACTGCTAATTGAAGATCAGCCCCTTTCACAAGTTAACTGGGCTAATAAATAATCCCTCTCCGTTGAAGATAGGACGAGCCAAGTTCTTGAACATACCAAGGTTTTCCTAATCCTTAAGAGGAAAAACTCCATTCCAGTAGCAAAGCCGCCAAAGACAATTCCCTCTTCTTCCAGAGCACAGTCAAAAGGAAAGGGAAAAAGTCAGTCTCAAGAAGGCGTCAAAGGTAGTAGATCAAGTAAAAATGTAAGAAGAAGGTTAGACTTCTCAGGCATAGTCATACAGGAGCAACCTATAGTTGTAATAGAAGCTCCTCCTGACAAGTCCGTACCTCAGAAAGAAGCAGAGGAGCCACCTTTAACACACGTTTCTGTACCTTTGACATAACCTTTACTGATTCACATCGACCTTGATATTGAAGATGAAGAGATTGAAATTGCACCTCCTGAGGAAGTTAGTAAAGATACTACCGTGTCTTGGCTCGAGAACTCCTTGGGAAGGGTAAGAAGAAGGCCTTCATATCGGGTGAGTGTTGATGATCTCGATAACATCTATCAGGAACCTCCTAAGAAGAAAGCAAAGAAGCAAGTTCACTTTGCTAGAAATCCTGATAGTGAGATAGTCATAGAGACTGCATTGCCCCTAGAAGACAAGAACAGGGATGAGGTGAATAAGGATGACTTTGTGATGGTCAGGGCTAATCTTGGTAGAAATACCAGACATGTGGATGCGAGTCTATTCAGAGTTGCGTCCGAAAACCTTCAGGAAAGAGTGCTCAAGGATGGAGAAGACAAGGCAACCCTCATGGCTGAAAATCAGTAGCTTAGGCTTTATATTTCTAACCTTGTTCATGGTTCTTCACAGGCAACCCAGTTGCTGCCCCAGATTTTAGAGACAGTAGCTGATCATCATCAGTTAAGACAACTGGTCATTTGTGGGAAAGAAACTCAGGAATGGATCGAGAGTTTCATTGTCAGAGGAAGGGAGATTTTGGCATGGATGTACCAGTTAAGAGAAAATGCTTATGAGCTACGTCAAGGTATCCAAGGGTTTGAACAAACACTGGCTGAAGTAAGACCTAGGCATGAAATCATTATTGCTGATTTAGACACAGTTTATGGTTCGGCAGTTTCAAAAGAACACAAGAGACAAATCCTTGCTTGGAGAGAGCGTCATGTTTTCAAAGTTAAAACCTATGAGAGGATATCCGAAGAATTTATCGCCTACAGACAAAGGGTGATTGAAGCTCTTCTTTTCATTAATGAGTTTATCACAAAGATTCCTTCTTAGTACAGTCTTGAAGATGGTTCGTACGTCGGGCTTGATGAAGTGCAGGATCAATTTCAGAGTGTTGTTCGCAGTTGCAATCCAGTTGGCGGAAGGATGAGTCATATTTCGATGATGTCAGCAAAGTTTGAGAAAGCAGCCAATGAGGCCGAAGATATCCTGAGATCTGTTGCAGATGTTGAAGATATTCTAGAAAAGCGGTGTTTTGCTATTGAGGGCATAGATGCACCGAACCGGGACACAATTTCTAATTTTCTAGCGGATGTGATCGAGCTTTAAAACAACTTTCTTCTAGAAGCTTTCTTCCCACTTTCTTTCTATTCTTGGAATAATTCTTATCCATTCTTTGAGAAGAGAAAGAAGATAACTGTAATAGTTGGCGTTTCCCGCTTTTTCTGCTTTCTTAGGTGTTAGATGTTATCTTCTTTCTAGATTTAGTAATAAAGCTTGCTTGCTGAGCAAGCCCTAGATTGTGAAAGCAAGGAGATTTTAGGGTTCCCTATTCCTTTGCTTGTCTATAAATAAGAGCCTTTGCTCATTAGTTTCTTTAACCATGCTAGTGATAACAAAACGCTGAGCCTATTGTGCCTTCTATTTGTTATTCAAGTGTTGTTCAATTGTCTTGTGATAGCAAATTGTTGAGTCTCTTTTAGCCAACAAGGAGTTATTGTGATTACTGTCTCTATTGTGTAAGAACAAGATTGCAAGCCTCTTTAGCTGTAATTTCTTGTTCCAGGCATGTTAGAAGTGAGTTTTGTTCCAGAAGTTTGAGTAATAAAATCATGAGCCTCCTTTGCCTTGATATAACATCTCAGATTTCCGTTATTTGTGTTCTACTTTTATGATCTTGATTTCAGCTTACATTGAAGTGTGTAGATGTTTGTTGAGAAAGAGTTTATTGAAGTATTTTGTCAGAAAATCCACCTTGTTCATTTCTAGTTTCTCTTGCTCTGCTTATTACTTGAGAAGTTAGAAACATCTTTAGTTTAAGTTAGTCGTAGTTGAAGTTCTTAAATCAGAAAATCTCAGTTGCGGCGTTTGTGTTTAATAAACCTTGTGCTCTAAGCTGATAAAAAAGATAGGCAATTTAGTTCTTAGTTTACTTTCTTTCTACACCATCAGCAAGAGGGAGCTTCCCCTCCTTATTTGAAGAGCAGTTTATCTGTGCATAGTTGTCCGTTTCAAATACGCATTCCAGAGGTGCGAATTTAAATGCCAACAGACGCAAACCCTTGAAAGTGTGGAGATTCAAAGGATGAAAACCCTTTTGGTTTCTAGGTAGGAGAAACGGATGAGAACCCTCTTGTTCCTTGAGGCAACTTAACCTAGGCATCACAGTTGTGCAAAGAAGATTGCAACTTATTTCTACTTTTTTCAGTTTGCTACTATGCTGTTACAATACTATTATGTACTTGTAGCTACAGTGTCACTGCTACAATACCTCTATGGTACCTTGTTATTGTTAGTATTTATAGTAGCAGATTGTTTCAGCATATCCGTTCTTGCATTTTAATCAAATATAGTGCTGCTGTTTGATTCTAAATGTTGTTTTTATTAATATTCTCAATGTTCAATGGTAATTTGTTAATAGGAGATTTAATACATTGCTGTTTTGCATTGGTAAATTCAAACATTTCTAATGAGCAGAATTCTCTGTTCAATGATAATTAACTAGCTTGCTGTTGTAACTATGTTGGGTAAATGTTTTGCTATCATATTCTAGAAGTTCTTGACCCTTTGATAGTAGGAACCTAAAAAAATTGCAGGGTTCTTAAAGTACGAAAAAGGGACATTGCAGTACGTCCCCAAGGACATTTCTATCCATCCTTGTATCCTTGAAGTATCCTTGTTATACGAATGGGTGGAAAATCTTATCCATCCTTGCATCCTTGAAATGTCGTTGCAGGAATGGGTGAAATGTCCTAGGAAACACATCCTCATGGGGCATAGAAAATGTGCATATAATGAAAACTTGGAAAATCTTGGTGGGAATCGGAATTTAAATATTTTACAATGATTTTGCTGCGATACATTTGAATTTAGCAGGAAACGAGTGTGAAAAACTTGGTGGGGTTCTTATATTTAAACATCATGATTTGTGTTGTGAAAAATTGCGACGAATGCTAGTTTGTGATTTCTTGTGATTAAATGCATGTTTTTGATGAGTTTTGCTACTATGGTACTAGCTATATGACATCTTTATTAGCATTGCAACATTTATGTGAACTTTTAGAACACCAATTAGTTGAAGTTGTGTGAGATCCTTGTTGAAAGAAATCTAGATGGGCATGGAATTGGTGGGATTGGGGTAAGATAAATTATGAGAGAGGAGTTGCAAGAAAAGGAAAAGAGGAAATTGTATTATTGTGCTTGAATGACCAAAATAGATAAAGGGGATTGAAACATACATGTACAATCTCAAAGGACTAGGGTAAAAAGTGCCCTAGGCAAAAAGTAACATTTAATTGGCAAGTAAAGAGGAAGAAATACATACATGGGAGTAAACCTAAATATCATAACCATCAAAATAATACAATTATAAATAGACAAAGGGTAAGATGCCAAGATGCTACACAATAGTAGAAATAGATAAAGACTACCGAGAAGGGGAAAAGAAAATCCTTAGTTGTCAATGTTTGAGATTTGTTGTAGAAACCATCAAAATTATCATCGATTGCTGGAGGAGTGTAATGCCCCCTTCTAAGTTGTGATTAGTTTTGTCAACTGTTGGCCTATTCCAGAGACCCGTAGGCTAGTCAGAAGCTGAAATTAGGGTTTCCACTTTCAAAGGAGGTTTTGAGGTCTTGCATGCGAAAGTTTCTAACGCATGTCTGGTGGAGCTTTCTGGGTTTTTGGAGAGCTTCGCAATGAGGTAACATGCATGACTGAATATCGACTTGCATTCTCAGCTGCTTTTGGAGGCTTGCATGTTGGAGTTTTTCAGTTTGGATTCTAGATTCCTTTTGGGTTTTCAGAGAGCTTTGCGATGGCGTGACATGTATGTGAGTCAAAGAACCTTTCCGGGCTTACTATTTTTAGTAAGTTACGACGGCTGCCCGGTTTGTGGAGAAAATGAGTTTGGAACAACTTACTATTTTTAGCAGTATGCTATTTTTAGCAAGTTCTATTTATGGCAGTGCTATTTGTAGAAATAGTTCAACAACTTGGAGCAGTGGCTATTTCTTGCAAGTCAGATCAGGTAGTGGGTCTTCCAGCATTCTTGGAGCTATTTTTGGCAAGTTGGAGTTGTGTTGGGTGCTTATTTGTGGAGATAAAATATTTTAATAAAGTGAATTTTGATAAGGCTTGGTGGACGCCTTAGGGAGAAATTGGTAACTTTATTAAAGTCATTCACTTTATATTATTGGGGCGCCATTTTATACTTTATTAGCAAATTTAATAAAGTATACTACCTTCTTGATATTGGACGCCTTGGAGACATGATGCAAATGGGATAATATTTTGAGGTGTTATTTTAATATTTCAAAAGTTGAAAAAATATGACTTGAAAGGTGGACGCCAACTTTGGAGGTGAGTTTTATTTTATTTAAAAGAATATTTTCTTCTTGAAAAAGGGACGCCATTCTAAAGAGGGAAATGAAGTCAACTTGAAATTTGAATTTGGGCGCACTTTCTGAGGCTTCTAGAAGATCATCTCAAGTCTATATAAGGAGGCACTTGTTCTTCATTTTGGCATCTTTTGTCTACCATATTGTTATGCTGTTGGATTGTTTTCAGGCAAGACCTTCGAGGAATGCATACCTCCTAGCAAAGATCAAACTTCGCGTATGAAAGACAACACCTAGCTGATATTGGGATTGCTTCTCACTTAGAGAATGCAAATGGAGCTTACACTGGAGATTTTCTGATGTTTCTTACAATTTTTGTGTTGCTGGTTGCAGTCATTGCTGAAGGGTATTTTAGCTTAGAAGTCTTAGTCAGATTTTTGTTTGGTTCTGGGTAGTTTACCCCTGTCTTTCTCATCCTAGGGCGCCCCTCTCTGGTGAGTTTCAGATTTTATTGTTGAGTGTATGATTTTATCTTGTCAAATCGCCCTTTCTAGAGGGTTTTCATTGCTGAGTTGTCTCGGGATTTGTGCAAAAATAAATATTAGACATTTGGGTCAGTTTTGGAGTTGCTTCTTGGGCGACATCTTCAGTTCTAGCTTGTGCATTTCATTTCAGTCCATTTGGTTGAGTTTTGGGTGTGTTATGAGCAATTTAGTGGGGTGTCTAGTTGCTGGTCTGTGCATTTTAGATTGCTAGTCTGTCATATCAGATTATAAAAGTTGTCATTTTGAGTTGGGTTTTGGGTTTGGAAAGTCTTATTGAACATTGGAGAGGCTTATACTACATTTGCAGCATTATTACTCATCTGACACAGTGTTATTTGATGGAAAACTTCATATTGTAAGGCTGCTACAGTAGTACTGTTCAGCCATCATTCTTATCTTGCAAAGTTTCATTGTAATTTCCCACTCTTAGTGGAAGAGATTGGCCACTGTTCAGTCTTCATTGTATTGCATTAGATCCTCAGCACCATATGTTAGCACCTAATCCATTCCGGGTTTGAGTGCACATTCTTGGTGTTTGAGTTACTTTCAGCATTGCATCATTTACAATAGAATCTCCGCCAAATGGTAGCGCCTTACCCACCTTGGGTTTGGAGTGTACATGCTTGGTGTTGAGTTTACCTTTCCGCATTGCATCATCTCTTTCAGTTCCTTTGCCATATGGTAGCTCCTTACCCACCTTGGGTTTGGAAGCACATTTTTGGCGTTGAGTTCTTTCAGCATTGTATTACTTTCAGTATTGCATGCATAAGATCCTCTGACCATATGCTCGTCTCTCCTCGGCGCATTCTTGGTTAGAGTTACTTTCCGCATCGTTTTGGTTTTGGAGCTAACCTTAACGGGTGCATGTTGCATTGTAAATTGTTATCAAAAAAATAAAAAAAAATTGGTTCGGTTCATTACAAGTAGTACCAATTTACAATATGAGGACATAATCAACAACACTGGCACCTGATGAGAAATAAATAGGTTCAATACCAATTATTGGGAGATTCAATCTCTATCCAGATATGACATTAATGGATGAGATACAAGGCTTGGACAACATCAACATGTAAATCTAAAACTTATATGCAAATCTGAAAATTGAAAGCTGAAAAAATACATGCATGGGAGTAAACCTAAATATCAAAACCATCGAAATATTACAATTATAAATAGACAAGGGGTAAGATGCGAAGATGCTACAAAATAGTAGAAATAGATAAAGACTACCTAGAAGGGGAAAACAAAATCCTAAGGTGTCAATGTTTGAGATGTGTTGTAGAAACCATCAAAATTATCATCGATTGCTGAAGGAGTACCAATTTAGAAAATGAGGAGTGTCTCCCTGGTCTTGAAGATTGGTGTTCAGTCTAAGAATGTGGAGCTGCAGCTTTGGGAGCCAGTAGCTTCACGCAGTTTTAAGTACATCTTTTCTAAAGAAAGTTATTGGCAGCCAGATTCTGGTATAGATAGAGTTACTCAAGCTTAAGGAGGAGGAAGAAGAGATACTCTTGAAAAAAAAAAAGAAGCAGTGATTGAAAGGTGGGTAAATGGCTATGAAACCAGGTCATCATTTAGTATCTCATCAAGTGAAAGAATCAATCAGCCAAATTTTCTATTTTGAAGGTTATGCAATAAATAAAGAAGCATCTGCAGTTGTCAGGTGTTGAGAGAAGTGGTATTAGCAAAGGACGAGGGCATGTTATGCTCCAATTCTCACATATGGCATGTTATATCAGACAATTGATTTGTCTTTGCCATTTTATTCAGATGTGTCTATCATGGCAGTTATAATATTTTCTTATATATCCCTTTCGAATGGAAATTTGATGGTTCTACAGACCTTGTTCTAAAGTTCCATGATTGGCACAAGTTGGTAGGATGCCGGCATAAGAAGAGTAGTTTTTTTAATTTTTTGTGAAACATGTTTACTGAAAATATCTATAAGTGAGCAAGGCTCAATTTCTGCATATCAAGCAAGGTTGTAATAGATGGGACTGCAAGTTGATGAGTATGTCTTGTTTCTTGTGTGATTTTTTGATGAGATTGTAATTCATTGTTGCATGTTTTTCAAACACTTCCTATGCCTTTTGTATGCTTCCACATTTTACATATATAACAACCAGTGCAGTCCCCACTGCAACTCCTGATAACACTTCTTTTTCTTTATTCTAATATTTATATCCTGATCCAAAGCTTCCATTTTGGCATACCTAGGTGGATGTTGGCGAATTTTTCTAAGTTCAGGTTAATAACCGATAGTTAAATCCAAAAACTATTGCAACTCCTGTATTGTAAACTGTAGAAGATTTTGATGTACAACTTTCAATACAGTCTTCTTGCAACTGCCAGCCAGGGCAAGTGGAGGCAGTTGTATTCACAGACAAGTTTTGTATAATTTGACTTGGAAGTAGGCAAAATTCTTTCAAAAACATATACCTATCTTTTTTTGTTCTGAGGTTCATGTAGTGTTTTCTATCCATCCATCCAGTCTCAGAATTTTCATCTATAATAACTGGACTAGTTCCGTTCCTTCCAAATTCCAAACCCATCTTAACAATTCACACTTCATTGTACAAGCTCTAAGTTTATCCTTTCGAATATGCTTGGGCCTATATATGCCAATTAACATTTAAAGCACACTGTAGATCCTTGAATGAGCTAGCAGCTGGCTAAGCAACAGTCGCAGCCCAATCCTATAGTAAGTTGCTTGTCTCTCAATCTTCTACAAACCTAAATAGCTTCGTCAGCAAGCCTCAAGCTAAGAAGGAAAAATACCTGAGGCTCAAGCTCTTGACTAACCTTAGGTTGGATTTTGACTCTTAACACAGAACCTGCCTTAACGTCAATGCTACTGCTGAACATCCATCCATGACACTTGTAGTCAGTACTAAAAAAATATTTGGATGTTCCCAGCAATTAATTGAATTTAATACCCAGAAGCATTTAAAGCTTTGTGTTTTAATATTTTGAAGGAGAAAGTTTGGAGTTGATTTCCAGCAATGATTGCAGTTGATAAGGCCTTTATCTAGAGGCATTTCTTTGCAAAATTTGTTCTGCATTGCATACATGATGATTGGGGAAGGTGCAACCAATCCTGTCAAAAAATCTGTTTTGGATTATTTACAAGTATCTCCATACCTTATTGCAAAGCTTCCAATTTTGCATTCATTGTATAGAATGATATTTTTTTCCTTGGCTTTCTACAATTTCAATTCTATTATACAGAAATATCATTACAGTCAATAGGAGAAATATGAGCTGCTCCTTAAATCAACTCATGTACACACCCATGCATTTATATAGCTTATCACTACTCTTCGTATGAGAAAACCCATCAATTCTATATATGATCCCAAAGGGACCCTTGGGCTTCCATTCACATATTTTCTGTAAGCACTAGTTAAACTCCTAGTATTTCTTACTAATCACTGAATATTACTGACGCACATCCTGCCATCTTGATTCATTACCATAATCATTTACAGGGCTTTAGGCACCCTGGTGACATTTAATTGATAAAAATGACCTATAATTTTTTGATAAAACATGCTTTTACTTCTCCTCTTTGTCCTTTGGATTCATACTGTTCACTGAAATCAGCATAGAGGACAAAGTGAAAGTTTATGAACTACAAGTTATGTGCTAAAATCAAAGTATATGTGTTATATTAATAGAATTTTGCTGTTTATTGTGGTGATATAAATTTTAGCTCGCTTGCTGCCTCAACCTATATTTATATCTTGGGTCTGCCACTTTTTCTTCTTGTTCATGTTTCTTGTGAAGATTTGCATAACACAAGATCTTAATCTTAGTATCAATAAGAAGGGAATGACGACAATATGACTGAGGAGTAAATATCTGTCTTGATCATTGATAAACAGATTATCACCTGATAAGTAGGGTCTAGAAGGCATTTCATCTATAAACTGTTAGTTTTATGATCAGATGTGATGCACAGAAAATTAATTCAAAACCAGACACAATAACACAGCAGATACCCTGGGAAAACCCTCCACTTGAGGGAGAAAAACCCAGCAACAATATATCACTTATATATTGATTGTCAACAAGAATTGTCTCCTTTACAATAGGGCCGATAAGAAGGCCAACAAGAAGCACCACAATCTGATGCAAATACAGAAACAAAGTGATGCAATCTGCTGATAATGATCTCAGCCTTCTTCACAAATATCGATATGCTCTTGAAACAAACTCGCACTTGAGAAACTCGAACTTGAGATGAACAAATGAATGAATGTCAATGAAAATGAATGCCAAACAATGAAATGCCATTGATTATATATACAAGTGAAAGGGAGAGACTCATCCCTTCAATTCTTCATGTCGGCCTCTATACAAAAGATGTGACTCTAACAAACAATGGCAACTCTTCATAAAAGAAGTCGGCTTCACTTAATAACAAATATAAAATGCCTCTTAATGAAATTGCATCCACAATGATGTCGGCCTCATCAAGAGTTGCGTCTTCTTCATGAAATCGAGTCTCTCAATAATTAATCATCATTTAATATGCAAGACGTGTCTCTTCATAAACATCGCTATTTCTATAAATTAAATAGCCAACAGCTATTATTTAATTTAGCCAATAGTGTAAAGGAGATCGGCTGGAATAGACAATCGACGCTGCATGATAACATCAACATAAACCATATGAAAAAGAAATTAGCTTTTTTTTTTCTGTTATTTTATTTGAATTTCTGCTTTGGAAATCATTGGCCGAAAGGTTATTTAACTTAATATCAATTAAATACATGAACATCAAACTTATATTTGATGCCAAAATATTGCCTGATCAATATTGCAAGTTAGTGTTAGTATACTGCATTTTTGGGAATTAGTGGTTATTGAATTACATTTTTATTAGTTTAATGGTTAACTTTCTTTCTGTTTCTTATTGTAAATGCAGTTTTATTTCCAGTAATTTTTTAATATACACTAGATATTGTTGTTTTCTTGCTAAAACATTATTGGTACTTAAAAGGACCATTACTGTACTGTTCACTGTCTGGCACTTATAAGATTAAGTTTTTCAATGAATTACAGATGTCAAAGAGGTAAGGGGCATTGGCCTGCAAGTCTTGAAATTAGAAGCAGTAGAATCATGCCATCAAGGTAATCTTTATTACTAGAGCTTCATGGATTTATCGTCCATCTATATTTGACTTGTTATTACACAGTTCTTATCATAGCACTCTTAGAGTTTCATGAGAGGGATTTCCTCTGTACTCTTAATGCTTATGAGACGGTTAACTTCTGTTTTCATTATCTTTATGACATATCCTCCTCCAATCTTGTTTGTGCGCCGTAGATAGGAATTTCATGAAATAAACAAATTGTCATAAATTATGGTACATGGAAACCATGTCATTTGTGCCAATCATCTATTGTATTTGAAGGTTAGGATAAGAACATATATCTATGTTAACAACATTTGACAAAATTGCTTTCTTTCAGATAAATGGGGTAGCATTGGGAGGGATTTTAGTATCAGGCCCTATTCTGAGGATGTCAGTGAAAACAGATATGGCTATATGTTATTTCTTTTTTAAATTAAGTTAGGACTGAAGACCAATCCCTGATATAAGGGGGACCGAAGAAGATTGTCTAAGATAAGCTTATGGTTTATAAGACATTTTCAGGATGCATAATTGTTAGGTTTATAATTTTGATATTATTACATTAGAACTTTTCTAACAAAATGTAAGACACCAAAAAAATAGAGGATTTTGCCCTCCTAAATTTCTTTCCAGAGCCTTTAAGGAACAATTTAATGAGTCTTGGATTGACAAATTCACCTAGATTAGACATGAGCATCGACAAACAGATGCTAGCGATCATCAATCTTATGTGAAAATATTTTGTAAAATTTTGGTGCAATCAATCTTAGATTAGTTGAAAAACTCATGCCCCATCATAAGTCAGCAGACCCAATTTGAATTTGAATTTGATGATTTACCAAAACTTGACAACTTAAAACATAATTTTCCTACAAAACATAAATTTCATGCAAAATATAGCTGCAGAATGTATCAAATGAGTTTGTGAAACATTGTGGAAGTGTTTCCTATTTGATTTGAATATGATATCCCGTCAACTTTCGAATACAACAATTGATAATTATGATATGTTTTGTGATGATTGAAATTCAGCATCAAAAAATACATATCCATGCATGCTACAACAATTTACAGTTTTCTATTCCTCGAATACATCCTAATGAGAGTTTAGGCCTTACTCTCCACTATAGGATATGGCTTCACCCTTGGGCTAGAGGGCAATGACGACTCCTTTGGCTGAACATTATCATCTATCATGATATCATCCAATCCAATAACCAATGCTACACCCTTCTTTACTTTGCTCTCAAAATCAGGAATTTCATCTTTTGTAAACATAAGGGCATCTTCATCTTGCACAGTCTAGGTACTATATAGATCAATCCCATCCAAGTCATTCGGTTCTTGAACAATCGTGTCATCTTTTTTGGCATGAAGGACAATGTTGTATTGCATAGAGATAGGGTCCTTGAGGCACTTTTGTGAATTTGTTGTGCTTCTTCATGTGAATGGCCTTAAACAAGCTCTAGTTTCCCTCACATCTAGTAGTGCTATGAGGTTGAGACAAAATTTGTATAGCTAGATTTTGAAGATTTTGAATATTTTTGCCCCAACTTTCCCACCAAATAGTTGCAAAGAAATTAACTTTTTTAAGAAATAATTGAAAGTTATAAGCTAAATGAAGATTGAGATTTTTTTGTTGCGTGGTGCTTTAGTGGTTCTCCCTAAGATAGCTAACGGCAAACTAAAGAGTCTCCCATTAACTTTCTTTTAGCTTGCAACACCCCAATAATTACATCCCTTGTCTCATATTAGGGGCTTTTCTCTCAATGCATATTGAGAGGCCTTGCATAACCTCCCCATGCATATGCCTAAAGTCCTCTGAGAAGGAAACTTTGGGGTTGAGGTAGTACCCTGTTACATGAGTGGGTTGGGGGAGTTGATTATTCCACCTGTGATCAATGACCTCCTTAATGGATTTATAATTTGCGCCATCTCCACTCTAGTAGTGTGGGATGTCCTCCTTGATGCTATCCATGGCCTTGTAAAAGTAACACATTAGGTTTTGCTACCATCCACTTACCAAAAATCCTTGACTTAAAGCTTTGACATTTTGAAACAAATTAAAGTTGAAAGTAAAATAAAATTCTAAACAAATTTAAACATATTGTAATTAGAGTTAAGAAAAAGTGAAAATAAGGGATACAATTTAAAATTTAAATCAAAGTTTGAAGTTACCTTGATGATCTCTAAATCTCTCTTTCTGGAGACACAATAAAAAATTGACTTTGTAACCCTTTCTCCATCAACTCTCTTGTTGCAAACCATATCACTTTTGCTTGCACAAGAACTTTGCCCTTTGTATGATCTGTCATCAAAATATGAACACAATGGTGTTTGTAGATGTATTTGGTGTTCACAACAACTTCCACCATAGGTCTAACGCAATCAAGTTTGCTTATGTCTTTCAAGAGGAGGTCAACATAATTGTCAGTCCAAAAGGTCTAAAGAAGTGTTAGATGCCTCTCTTGAAGCAATCTCCCTACCACCACATTTGTTGTTGCATTATTTGTTACAACCTACACTACATTTGCTATGCGCACTTCTAATAATATCTCCTGCAACATTATACTCATATTCTATGCATTCGTTAGCTTGTTTAATGCACTTATGAACCTAAAAAATACCATCTCACCGTTCAAAGCCTCGAGAAAATTGACAAGTGCGATTCCTTCCATCTACCCACCCATGTGATAGTATGGTGCATCTGTACTTTTGCCATTTCCTTATCTTCTCTTCTATAATTTGTTTTGCATTCGTCACTACCTTTTGGAGCAATGACTACCTATGTAATATGGAGTAGGTGCTCATACCCTTTCCCTACAATTGTCAAGGCAATGACCAAATTTTCTTAATGTGGGCCTCTCATTACATTGAAAGAAAGGTTGTAAAACAAAAAATCAACACAAACCAAGTTTTCTTTCTGATGCTTGTCCTTGTTCCAAAGTCTACCTTCAAATGAAGGCAATGATCCAAGTGTTCTATGGAACAAAAAAGCCTAATGCCTGAATTCTATTTGAGCTCAATGAAGTGGATGTGTTGTGAATCAACTAGTTGCAATTGGAGTCGACAATCTCTACCATATCAACCTCTATTTCTTACCCTGTGTTGGGATTAATGATTTTTTCTACGGTAGTGTTTGCCTTATCCTTCCCAATTTCTTTTGGTTTGTCAATGTAAGGCACGCTTTCATCTCTTATTCCAGCTTCGGCTCAACATTTTGACATAGTTTGATGTTATGGCCAACAATTCGTGCAAGGTTGTGCTTAAGGCGATTGATGCCTCCACTGATCTTCAACCCATAGCAGTTGCAAGTAATGGTCATCCTATTAGGTCCTGCTATCCCATGCTTCTAAGCAACATTCTTTCCTCTAGTGAGGGACTTCTATTATTTAGTGTGCTTATATGCTAAGTGTGTTGGTTGAATATTTTACAAACTTGTAAGGGTTGGCAAAATGGTGGTTTCAGCCACAGTGTGTGAGTTAAACTCTCCTATTTAAGGGAAGGCTCCCCCTATCTAATTAATTAAAACAAATATGGATGGAACAACAATCTTTCCTCTTGTTTCAGGAAAGATTAAACTCTTTTCTCTTTACAGAAAAAGCAGGATTAACTTTTAAATAAACTCTTATAGCAGTTTGTAATAAACTCAGTAGAAAGGAAATGAAGTTTCCTGAAAGCTCAAAGACTTCTGTCACTTCCTTCGGGACGGGAAAGCAATTTCAAGCACAAAGTCTTGAAAATCTGCAATCCTATCTACCTTTTTGAAAGATAATTCCAATGATAATATACAGCATAAGACAACACAAAGTCTACAAATATGATGTATCTATTAACTACTATGAATGAGAATCGTTACGAGCACAAAGACTTGCAATTCTTCTTAACTTCTAAATTATGAATTCAATCTCCAACATTTACAGCACAAAGTCTGAAAATATTTCAATTGAAGCTCTCCCTAGCAATCTTCCACAATCTTCAAATAATCACAAAGTAATGCTCCAAAATGACATAAGAACACAATGAATGCAAAGTAGGATTTCAACACAAAGTCTGAAATCTTTAACTCTTTGATATTATTTGAAAAACATAAACTTATAATTATAAAGCTCAAAGTCTTTATGAGTACAAAATTCTGCAGAGTTTTCTTGCTTGCCAAAAATATATATATATATATATATATTACAAAGGACCCTCTCAAGTATTTATAGGAGAGAGGTCATGAGAAAAAGGTGGGAGGATCCCAACTAACTTGAGAAATTCTCTCAACCACCAACTACTTGCAATTGACTTATTCCAAATTACAGTCCTAAATTATCTTGACTTGTAATTTGATTACATGTAATTACAATCTTCAATAATGCGAGTAGCATGGCCACTTGTCATTACAATTTCTGACTTTACATGTAATTTGTCAAAACAAAATTACAAATGCATAATTGAAATTATTCTAAGTGTCTAAGACACGACTCTAACTACATCATCCTTCATCTGCGATGATCTTCATGCTGCTTCAGGATTTTTTTTTAGAACTTGAAGTATTCAGGATTGGTGAAGACATCTCGAACTTGGAACGAGAATTTGCATTCTTAATGATCTTTGTGTCCTTGGCGAACTTCAACCTTATCACAGGCTTGGAGTAGTACCATTTCTTTAGGAAGGAAGTTCTTCTCTTCGTTGCGTTCTTTTTCCATGCTTGATTTACTTTGTCCCTAGATGGCTTCATGAGGATTATTGACCTTCAGGCTGCTCCATGAATTATTGTTGTATCTCTTCTTTCTTTTGTTTACTTGATGAAGAACCCATAACACCTTATTCAAGATGAAATTGTTATAAAACAATACCCATGCCTTGATTTGTTGGTTTGATAGATCATGTATGCAAACAAGACTGACAAGGGAAGGGATAAATTGATGCAAAAATGGGTTCACAAGTGAATTTTGGGTTTTGGAAGGCTGATAACTAGGAAAGTGTATAATCGGGATTTTGGAAACATATTGCAAGTGAATAAAGTGCAAGGTAGGAAAAATGAGAGGTCATTGCAAGTTTATTTCTGAAACTTCTACTTGCAACCTTGGTCAAAATCTCCTACTTGTAGTTGGTTTATAAAGTCCCAATTTGCAGCCAAGGGCATCATTTTTCTTTCTTTTTTCTGCAGAAAATGGAAATGAGATGATGGAGAAATGGGTATGTAAATGAAATGAAATGAAAGGAAAATTTATGGCAAATGAAATGAATGGAATGAAAGTGAAATGAAATGAAATGCAAATGGTATGAAATGAAAAATGCCGAGAAAGACGTTTTTGAAAGACATTTTTATGGAATGAGGAAAACGTGTTTGGGAATGGAGGTGTTTTTGAATGAATGAAAACACATTTTTTTATTGAAGGCGTAAAAGATGGAATGAGAGGCGAATGGCGTGTTCCAAATGGAGGTGTATGAAAGTAAACACGTTTTTCAGCATAGATGTGTTTTATAAAATAGCATATGAGATGGAATGAAGGGCGTATGAAAGGAAAATGCATTTTCAGCTGTAAGTGTTTTATAAAATATGCAAACTCAGCTTTATAGAAAGGCAATCCAGGAACAAAAGATTTAAAGCAACAAAAACAAAAAAATAAAAAGAAACAAAGAACATACCTGCGACAAGAGTTTACAAGCCAAAATAAAGAAAAATAAATAAATAAATAAAACCCTAGGCGCCTTGAGCAAACTCAAATCTGTAAATTTTAATGAACAGATTATATGCACAAAAATAAATTCAAATCAGACACAATAACACAGCAGATACCCTGGGAAAACCCTCCTCTTGAGGGAGAAAAACCCAGCAACAAAGATCACACTTATATATATAAATGGCAACAACAAATATCTTTACAATGAGGCCAATGACAAGGCCATCCTTTAGCACCTAACACAGATGCAATGATTGATAATAATCTGCACTTCTTTGATAACTAATTCTGACCTTGAATAGATTCGCAACCTGCTCTTAAGGAAATTCGCATTGGACTGAAATAAATCGAACTTGATGATTGCAAATGATAAAGAGAACTCCTATATATAGAAATCCAAGAGACACCTCCTTCTATAAGGCAAGTCGGCCCAAGCAATGAATATGTCTCTTAATAAATGTGACCAATCAATAGTAAGTCGTCCTCATATGAAATCACGCCAATGTTGAAGGAGGTCGGCCTTGGATGAAGACGTGTCTTTATTTCTTTAATAAATTCGAGCCATATAAATTAAATAGCCTTAAGGCTATCATTTAATTTATCATGCTGGAATATCAAATCTCGAAGCTGTTTATCATTAACACTCCCTCTCATCTAGAGAGAATACTTCCAACTGCTCAAAACAAATCACCTCAACATGATGCCCATCACATTGGCTACAACCAGATGTGAAAAAGAAGAATATCACCCCAACGTGATATTAGATATCGCCTCAACATGATATCAACCATAATGGCTACAACCATACTATGGTAAGTACAAGTGTTCATCACTTGCGTGATGTTGTCACCTCAACGTGACTTTCACCATGACTCTCTTAGAGGGTGAAACACAAGTACAACATATGTCATGGAGTCTCACACATGACATCCACCATGACTCAGCTCAGAGGGTGGAAACAAGGGCTTTCACCTAAAATTCCTCCGTCTCGAGAGGAAAATGCATTGATGCTGGGGCTTACTCAAATTCCCTCCGTCTCGAGGAGAAAAATGCATTAACAAGGGCTTGCACCTCAAATTCCTCCGTCTCAAAGGAAAATGCATTAAACAAGGCTCACTGATACTGAGACTCTTACTCAGTCAAGGCTGGATTCTCCACCATACCAAGCTTATCTTGGAAGTACACAAACTTTATCTTGGTGAGAGGCTTGGTGAGAATATCTGCCGTCTGCTCATCAATGCTGATGTACCTCAATTGTACAGCCTTTCTCAGTACCATATCTCTGATATAGTGGTACTTGATCTCAACATGCTTGGTTCTGTCATGAAACACAGGATTGACAGAAAGCTTCACACAACTCTGATTATCACAATGAATGATAGTAGGCTCCATTGATTTTCCAAACAATCCTGCAAGGAGCTTACGAAGCCATACTGCTTCTCGAGTTGCCACACAAGTTGCAATATACTACTTATAGCGTACTCAATCGCTGCCGGATAGTGACTCTGCTACACCCAGAGAAAATCATAAGCGGAACCCAAAGGCGGAAACCTTGACCCGGAGGTGCTCTTCGATCTATGACATAACACCTTATCAAAATCCCGGTAAAACCATGCTTAACTCAAGTGCGCATCTGAAGAATACCTCAACCCATGTCAAGCAGTTGCGGTATCACCGGGATATGTTTAGCTGCAACAGATGTATCATCTGGGATTACATGGCTGGCTGAAGTGCACTACTTTGCATGACAAATGTAAGGTCTAGTGTTAACTAGATACATCAAAGATCCAATAAAGGTACATGCGTACAATGTAGGATCCACCAGTCACGAATTAGCTGCAACCTCCTTCAATTTATGTAGGTTGGTCTCTAGAGGTGTAGACATGGATTTGCAATCCATCATACCAAACCTCTTAAGTACATCGATGGTGTACTTCCCTTGACTTAGAATCATTTCATATGGTTTCTGCCAGACTTCTAGGCCAAGGAAGTAATGCATGAGCAAAGGTCCTTCATCTCGATTTAGAAGTCAACTCCTTCTTTACACTCAGAATGGGGGTGATCTTCTCGGTGAGATCAAATCATCAACATATAAAACCAAAATTAATGCTTCACCATTGATTACCTTGAAGTAGGGATTTGAATCAGCATCATTCTTCAAGAAGCCCAAACTTGACAGGTACCGATCAATCCTTTCATACCATGCACGAGGAGCCTGCTTGAGACCATACAAGGCCTTCTTCGGCTTGCAAACATGTGACTCCTTCCCATGAACCTCAAATCCATCAGGCTGCTCTATATAAACCTCTTCCTCAATTACTCCATTGAGAAAAGCTGTCTTTACATCCATCTGGTGAATCTTCCATCCTCTAGATGCAGCAATAGCAATGATGGTTCTGACTGAAGTGTAGCGAGCAACAGGAGCAAATGTTTCTTCATAATCAACTCCCTATTTCTAAGAAAACCCGCGAGCCACAAATCTTGCCTTGAATTTCTCAATGCTTCCATCTACAACATGCTTTATCTTGAATAGCCACTTAGAAGATACCACAGACTTGCCCTCGGGTCTAGGAACAATGTCCCAAACATCATTCTTAGAATTGGTGATCTTTGCTTCTGTCATAGCATCTTTCAAACACGATGACAGATGCTTCCTCCAACAGTGAGTTCAGATTCTATAATCTGACTCATCAAGGCAACATAACTGGGGAACTTATGTGGCCTTTTGTTTTCTCTGAATGTGCCTCTAGGAGCTGCAAAACTTTCAGCTTCTTGCATAGTACGCTTGGCCCATAGAGGTCTCTTTCTCCCAATAACAATGTCGGTAGGCCCATCAGTAGGTTCCAAAGGTTCAACAGAATCAAAATCTTCTTTTGGTTCTGAAGTCTCCCCTCACGAATCTCAAGGTATGGTCAACTTCCATATCTTGAGGGAGACTCTTCATTATCGATCTCCATATGAATCCCCACGGATCTCCACGAGATTTTAACATGTTCCTCGAATATCTATCTTGCGATATCTATCAACCGTTTGTAATATGTATATTCTTTAGGCTTTTGATGTCTCACTATAGCTCACAAATATTCCCTTCTTGCCAGAAGGCTCTAACTTGGTTCTCTTTTCCTTGGGAACATGAATATAAATAGGACATCCAAAGATATAGTGACTAACCGAGGGCTTCTTACGCGAGAGCTTCTT
Organism: Sequoia sempervirens; assembly: GCA_007258455.2. NCBI lineage: Eukaryota > Viridiplantae > Streptophyta > Pinopsida > Cupressales > Cupressaceae > Sequoia > Sequoia sempervirens. The sequence continues at coordinate 64,284 of VDFB02322159.1, forward strand.
ACGAGTCATATTCTCAAGATCTTATGGGGACTTACGATTACGAACATATCACGGCTGTCTGGAAGCTTACGCACATAGGAAGGTTTGCAAATCTTGATCATGAGATCATGGCCTTTGCTGCTTCCACGGTGTCTGTTCTTTCTTTTTTGCAACTTCCATTTTGTTGAGGATTATGAGAACACAAAACTCCCTCTTAATCCACGCATCAATACAGAAACTTCGAAAACTACCCGGTGTATTCTCCACCATTGTCAGTCGAGGACCTTAATTCTTTTACGAAGATTTTCTACCAAAGCTTTAAACTCTTTAAACCTATCCAACACTTCCTCAGACTCTTTAGATTTCAAAAAATAAATCCAAGTCTTCCTAGAGTGGTCATCAATAAACAAAACATAATACAAGAATCCACTTTCGAGAGGCGAAGCGGACATAGGACCACATAAATCAGAATGAATAAGCTCTAAAATACACTTAAATCTATTTTCTCTACTATGAAAGGGGGCTTTTATATTCTTACCTAATGCGCAGCCCTTGCAAGTACCTTCGTGCTCTTGAGTGAACTTAGGAAGACCCGTCACCATCTTCTCCATGATAGGTAGGCTCGGGAAGTGTAAAGTGAGCCAATCTCCGTGCCAAAGATCGCCAAAGACTTCCAAGGTCATGAACCAAAAGCTTGTAAGAGCGTGTGCATACCTTGTAAAGGTTTTCATGTCACTCAATTACTTGAGCATCCTTGAATCTAGAGTTCTCCGTCCACACTAGAACTTTGCCTTTGGAGAAAGCAACTTGATATCCTTTATCTTCCAAAGCTGATATAGAAATAAGATTGTGCTTGATTCCAGGAACATAAAGAACATTACCCAATTGAAGTGATATGCTGGAATCCAAATGAAGTGTAGAGGTCCAAATTCCTTTCACGGAGTAGCTAGCATCATCTCCAATGATGACTTGTTTAGAAGACTCCTTCTCCACCAAACTTGATAAGTACTCCTTAAAACCAGTGATGTGCCATGAAGCACCACTGTCGATCAGCCAAGTGTTGGTGT
>VDFB02322161.1:0-21904 GCA_007258455.2 Sequoia sempervirens
TTCAAACAAGAGCAATATTTAATAACCAATCAATTAACAACTAGAACTAAATAACTTTACAACTTACCCATCTAAATTACTCAATTAACTAAAACAATTTATGATAACCATCACAAGTATTCTAAAAGACTTATCCATAAAGAGAGCTTACAAACCAACCGTTAAATGAATATAAAGGAAGTCAATTTTCAAAAGATTAAAATCCCATTTCACAATAAACTATCCAATTCGAGAATATCCTAGTCAATCTCTAACCCGGCCCACACATTCAAAATTTCCCCTTTCATTTATCAACATAATTGAAAACTATTTAATAATTGGGTAGTTAACTCATTATCATTTCATAACTACTTGTGTTCAAAACATTATTTCCATTTCCTTTCATCATACTAACTTAACACCCACTTCCAAAGTGAAACCCATTTAAGACCAATTGTTTATTCTTTAAAAATGATAATAATGACAATGCTCTAAATACTTAAACTACATATTAGAACTTATTTAAATAAATTTACACACTATAAATACCTTTTAAAACCACTACATCTTTATAGATTTAAATTCTTTTTGAAGAGGGAATGAAGAAAGAGAATAGATCTTTTCTAGGAATCCAACAAGTCTACTAGGTTATAACTTCACAACCTAAGAATAAAAAAGATAACCTATTCAATTCGATATTAAATTCTATTTCCACCATATACATATTTGAAATAAAATGATCAATGCTGGTACATATATATTCACAGATTGCCCTTATTCTATCCTATCAAAGTTCACAATTTAAAAAATTAATTGAAGTTCCTTTCTATTTCTATATCTTCACTATAATAAAATTTTATTTTGATCATATTAGAAAAATAACCAAGCTGCTTACAGACATAATTTATCAATAAAATTACTAGATAAATTAATAATATCTAATTAAATCAATCAATTAATACATATATATAAATATAAATATATATATATACACACACACATATATATATATATATATATATATATATATATATATATATATATATATATATATACTATATATATTTATATACCCTTATATATATACGTGCCTTAAAACTTATATGAAATTTTTATTTTAAACTAACAATTAAAATACAAAATTAAAATGGAGATTAATGCACGGGCGAACGCCCGGACGTGGACAATCTGCGGACTGTCACAGCAGTCCGTCGGACTGTCACAACAGTCCGTCGGACTGCTGTGGTAGCCCCTAGGCTGCCACTTCAATACTACGGCTGGCCGGGTGGGTACGGCCGAGGCCGAACCATCACCCGTCAGCAATTTTGTCCACCCATTTTTTTTAAAAGAATAAATTCAAACCCCACTTTTAAAACAACTGAGAATATGGACTTTTAGAGATTTTTTATTTTTTTTAGTTTTATTTTTTTTTATTTTTTTTATTTTAATTCTATATCTACCATTATATATATATGTTGTATGTCATATATATACATATATATATCTGATATATGTATATATATACATCTATATATATATATCTATTGTATACAAAAATAATTCGAATACAGATAAATAGCACAAGTTACTGCTCCAACATAAATTTATATACAGAGTAAATTTTGTAAAATTAATCTAGAAGTGAGGATTTACACAACCCCAGAATCCCAGTGAGAGATCATTTTTAAGTTGAGTTATTATATTTTCCCAACCAAGTTACAGTACTAGTTATTTCCAGAATTCGAAACATAGTTTTATTTCAATAATCAACAGTAAAAACCCAACAAATAATTTCATTTAGATAAACAATAGTCCCAAGTTCCCAGAAATTTAAATCTAATAATTAACAGTCAAGAACCCAACCAAAATCCAAAACAACAATCCCAATCCCCAAATGAAAATTTCATACACAGCGAAACAATTCCAATCAATTGATATTTTATTTAATGCTATAGCAAATAAATAAGAGAAGAACCTGGCGTCCTGTGGTTGAAGAAGATCTATAGAATCTCTATTCCTTTTTCCAATCCAATCCTCCTCCAAGGAATGTTTCCAGCAGCAGCTACAAGATCCTCCCCTCAACTCCAATCTTATTCCTCAATCAATTCTCAGAATAATAAAAGAATGCAATACTATAACAGAAATTTTTACTGCCAAATTTCTCCCCAAAATCTGTTGGAAAGAGAATGCAACCTCCCCTTCCAAAACAAAAATCCTCTAAATAAAACTCACACAAAAGTCTCTTCCATTCCCTCTTCCCACAAATACCAAAAGTCACATCTCAAGAAATAAATCAAAATAATATTTAATCCTTAATTCTTTTTGTTGTCTTTTCATGTATTTATATTTCATTTTCTTTTATCATGCATTTTGATTAAATTAAATAAATTTAAATCCACAAAAATGAAATTTTTATTTGAATGTATATTCGTTATCTCCATAAAATGCTATTAATTAATTACTTGCACATTAGAATAATTAAAATCAACCATTTACAATATTCTAAATAAGTATCCATTAAATTCCTTATTATAATAATTATCTTTTCAAGATTATTTGTTCATAACAAATTTAAATCAATTTATCTAATAATATCACTTTTACTTTTAATGAATTAATTTGATTGATCATTTGTTCTAAATCATTTGATTTAATTTAATTGATTATTACTTTAATTTCTAATCATATTTTAAATAACCTTGCAAATCACTTATGATCTAATTAATTATTTAAACATGACTACTAACATATTATATTTTCCACACAATCAACTAACACAACAATAAATGAAGCACACACAAATACTCACACAAAAGTTCAGAACAACCAACACGGAGGGGTATTACATCCTCCCCCCCTTAAAAATTGACTTACTCCTGGAAGTCGAGCTCAATCATAAACATGGTAGCACAACAATATCAAAGATCAAAGCACATCAACACCATAAATTAAAACATCAATTAAACGTCATCAAGTAAGCCATGAAAATTAAACAAACCAAAAATAAATAAATGATACCAAAACAAAAGTGGTGGCAGGGTTGCAACCAGACCAATTTGACAACCACAAGGACAGATGACGAACTAGGTTGGGGAAACTTTCTTGTCAGTTCCTATTTTCCACATCAATCCCATTGGGTGTTTATGATGCTCGCCTTGTCCTGACAATGCAGGTGGAATCGAGACTTAGTTCCTGGAAACCTGCATGCAAACAAACGTTGTGCACAATACATATATATCACAAATACATTGTGAGAGGAACTCCCAGCATAGTAGGGCACTCACGAGCGAGTGATACCACACTGTCCCTCCCACTAAACAACACATAATAGTCAAAACAATTCTAGTAACTCATAAACAATTTGCTTCTTATTAGTTAGGAAATATTCATATAAGGATACTAACCATAAATCTAATTCCTATACTGTATCAAAATTAATTACTACTTGACATTATAAGTATCTATACCTGCATATTACAATTACATTACCTTCGTCACTATGCTTTCTGAAGTCAACTTCCTGTAAATCAAAAGCTACCATAGAACATTGCACATTAGTACCAATAATTCAAGTTGCATTTTAACCTCAAGATACTATATTCTACTAAAAATCATAGAACAATTATCCCCAAAACGTCACATTTTCGTTAAAACTCATAATTTTCACACAAATAACTCCACTTTAACCATTATTCAACACCAAATCTCACATCAATATCAATAAAAAGGCAAAATTTTACACCTTCACAGATTCAAGAAAACATAATTCATCACTCAAGGGCCACAAAATCACAGATTCCACACACACTTGACATATTCACACACATAAAACACATCACCAAGAAACACATCATACTAAAACAAGGGTCCATAGAGCATCCCCGACAGGAAGGATATCGGTGCATTGCACACTACACTGAGGGTCCTATCCTTTCCCATCAGTATCCTGCACCATCGACCCGACACCATCTAACAGAAGAAATTCAAAACAATGACAAAAGCAAAGTGAAACTCAAGACTTACGGGTCTAAGTGCAAGGTTACATAGTGAGCACACATAGTGCCCAATGTATGAACCTAGGCTCTGATACCATGTTGTAACGCCCCGCCGTACGAACCCCAAAGGACAACTAAACAATAATTACAGCACAATTTTTTTTTTTTAAGATAACATAACATACATGTAATACACATTAAGTCATATCATATATTTCATTTAAGCAGAATCATTAACATATACATCCCTTGGGGTACATGAGGAGTCATTACAAGACTGAGATCCACACAACGACAATAAAGAATAAAATCCAAAGATATAATCCATAGCAAATTAAACATTAACAAATATAACACATATATGAAAATCATTGATAAGAAACCATTTGAGTACATAAATACAACATAAACATGATTAACTTAACACATTGAATAACAACTGCAAATAGCCACATAAGGGTTAATGTTACATTACAATACAATATTCAAGAAGTACAATGATACAATAGTGGTTCCAATCATGAACAGAAACCATACAACAAGATAACATGATGCACAATATCATAACTGGCTCCAAGACAGATACAACTCTGAAGTCGACGCAACAACACCAATCCGCACCTCTCGATCCTCGACCGGAGACCCAATGGATTTCTTAGCACGTTCCACCCGACCATGTGAGTCTGAAGACCCACCCCCCTGTGCTAGGAGCTAACAAGAAAGAGATCGCAACCACGAACATCCAAATAGGGAACCACAAGACTCAACGCCATACAAAAGTATCATAAAACTCAAGAATTACAAGGACATAATCAACAACATCCAAGAGTCATTAAAATAACTTAAAATCATAAATCTCATCACATAAATCAAAGCAATGACCAGTAACAAGTAACCAAAGGATGATTATGAAATACTTCCAAATCAAACTGAATTAATAAACATAATACAATTCCAAAATGCAATTAAACAATACAGTATTATATCATAGTACTATAAAAAAAAAACAAGATCATAATTCCAATACAAATGAGATCATACAAGACCACAAAATATACTAAAGATGTATTAAAACAATATTCACAACTCAAAATAAATCCATATATCAACAATCTAAACCAACTCCCATGACCTACTTCCAGAGGAACATAATAAAGTAAAACACATGGGCAACTAGGGGAGAGTGTCATCGCATAGTCCTACATGGGCTGTCCTATGCTCTTCCTCCCAACTGGAGGCACCGGTCCCATCTATGGCTGTCCTGTGCTCTTCCTCCCAACTGGAGGCGTCGGTCCATAGGGTGACTCATGTAGAGCCGTAGACCTCTCATGAAGACGAGGTCACGACCTTGCCTACCACGGCCTTCTCAGTCTTCCATTAGTCTGTGGAAGCACTAATGAAGACGAGGCATCCATTTTTAAAATCTTGTAATGATATTACTACCCAACCCACCTAAGTTAATTATTAGGTTTTCACTTGATTACCAACTCACTCGTGGGTTATCCTGAGCCCTTCCCCTTAAGTAGGGCGCTGGCCCCCACGAGGAGCCACTCTCCCTAGAGACCCAACAAAATAAAACCAAGAAACCAAGGGTTGTACAATATAACAAGAATATTAGATCACAGCGTAGAAACCTGTGAGGCATTACCCATCTCGCTATAAATACATAATCAAAGTCTCAACAATTCCTGTACAACCCTTTTAAAATCATGAAACCAAAACACTTGCCAAATCAAGGGACATAAAGAGAGAGAACATCAATTATCAATCATCTCAAGCCTCTAGAAGCCAAAAAGAATGAAAACCCACAAACAAGGGTAAAATGAAGCAACACAAGTTTTTCCCCAATAATTCCAATACAAGGATAAAATTTCCTCAAATATGAGAGTAACTCAGAAAAGCCATAAAAAGGGAAGATTCATCAAGACCCATCCACAAATCAACAATGGTGTCACCTCAAATAGGGAAACACAAAATAAAATCAACCATTAAACAAAAACACTTAATAAAACCAAAAGCCACCAACTAGGTATTCCACGGAAGACCTCAATTTTCTCCTCACAAGAACCCCCTTAGTGGTACACAAATCACCTTCATAAATTCAACAACATAGCAATGACAACAATAATTGCAAGGCCACTAGAACTATTTTCAATTCAAATATAATGAGTGAATACATTAAGAAAAAGGTCAACAACTCCATCCAAACCACATAACAACTTTGATACACAATAAATCAAAACTCCAAGAAGACCAACTTCCACAACTCACCAACAAATTACAAGTTCCCAATTACATTTCAACACAAATTAAATGGAAAAGGATTCCTTGAAACAAAACTAACCTCCAAAGGCATTCACACCAACATGGAACCATCCAAAAACAATCCTTCAACAACAGAGGTAAAAGCATTCAACCAGGCATCCAAGGAACCAAATTTAAGAACACCTTAAATACTCAACCACACATCACTCCACCAAACACTCGTATAATAAACAACAACCAAAGGTTCAAACAAGAGCAATATTTAATAACCAATCAATTAACAACCAGAACTAAATAACTTTACAACTTAGCCATCTAAATTACTCAATTAACTAAAACAATTTATGATAACCATCACAAGTATTCTAAAAGACTTATCCATAAAGAGAGCTTACAAAACAACTGTTAAATGAATATAAAGGAAGTCAATTTTCAAAAGATTAAAATCCCATTTCACAAATAAACTAACCAATTCGAGAATATCCTAATCAATCTCTAACCCGGCCCACACATTTAAAATTTCCCCTTTCATTTATCAACATAGTTGAAAACTATTAATAATTGGGTAGTTAACTCATTATCATTTCATAACTACTTGTGTTCAAAACATTATTTCCATTTCCTTTCATCATACTAACTTAACACTCACTTCCAAAGTGAAACCCATTTAAGACCAATTGTTTATTCTTTAAAAATGATAATAATGACAATGCTCTAAATACTTAAACTAAAGATTAGAACTTATTTAAATAAATTTACACACTATAAATACCTTTTAAACCCACTACATCTTTATAGATTTAAATTCTTTTTGAAGAGGGAATGAAGAAAGAGAATAGATCTTTTCTAGGAATCCAACAAGTCTACTAGGTTATAACTTCACAACCTAAGAATAAAAAAGATAACCTATTCAATTCTATATTAAATTCTATTTCCGCCATATACATATTTGAAATAAAACGATCAATGCTGGTACATATATATTCACAGATTGCCCTTATATTATCCTATCAAAGTTCACAATTTAACAAATTAATAGAAGTTCCTTTCTATTTCTATATCTTCACTATAATAAAATTTTATTTTGATCATATTAGAAAAATATCCAAGCTGCTTACAGACATAATTTATCAATAAAGTTACTAGATAAATTAATAATATCTAATTAAATCAATCAATTAATACATATATATAAATATAAATATATATATATACACACACATATATATATATACCCTTATATATATATACGTGCCTTAAAACTTATATGAAAATTTTATTTTAAACTAACAATTAAAATACAAAATTAAAATGGAGATTAATGCATGGGCGAACGCCCAGCCGCGGACAGTCTGCGGACTGTCACAGCAGTCCGACGGACTGCCATGGTAGCCCGTAGGCTGCCGCTTCAATACTACGGCTGGCCGGGTGGTGGGTACGGCTGAGGCCGAACCATCACCTGTCAACAATTTTTATTTTTTATTTTTTAAAATAAATTCAAACACTTTTAAAACAACGAAATATGAACTTTAAATTTTTATTTTTAGTTTTATTTTTTTATTTTTTTATTTTTAATTCTATATCTACCATTATATATATGTGTGTGTATACATATATATACATATATATATCTGATATATGTATATATATATACATCTATATATATATCTATTGTATACAAAAATAATTCGAATACAGATAAATAGCACAAGTTACTGCTCCAACATAAATTTATATACAGAGTAAATTTTGTAAAATTAATCTACAAGTGAGGATTTACACAACCCCAGAATCCTAGTGAGAGATCATTTTTAAGTTGAGTTATTATATTTTCCCGACCAAGTTACAGTACTGGTTATTTCCAGAATTCCAAACACAGTTTTATTTCAATAATCAACAGTAAAAACCCAACAAATAATTTCATTTAGATAAACAACAGTCCCAAGTTCCCAAAAATTTAAATCTAATAATTGACAGTCAAGAACCCAACCAAAATCCAAAACAGCAATCCCAATCCCCAAATGAAAATTTCATACATAGCGAAATAATTCCAATCAATTGCTATTTTATTTAATGCTACAGCAAATAAATAAGAGAAGAACCTGGCGTCCTGCGGTTGAAGAAGATCTATAGAAGCTCTATTCCTTTTGCCAATCCAATCCTCCTCCAAGGAATGTTTCCAGCAGCAGCTACAAGATCCTCCCCTCAACTCCAATCTTATTCCTCAATCAATTCTCAGAATAATAAAAGAATGCAATACTATAACAGAAATTTTTACTGCCAAATTTCTCCCCAAAATCTGTTGGAAAGAGAATGCAACCTCCCCTTCCAAAACAAAAATCCTCTAAATAAAACTCACACAAAAGTCTCTTCCATTCCCTCTTCCCACGAATACCAAAAGTCACATTTCAAGAAATAAATCAAAATAATATTTAATCCTTAATTCTTTTTGTTGTCTTTTCATGTATTTATATTTCATTTTCTTTTATCATGCATTTTGATTAAACTAAATAAATTTAAATCCACAAAAATGAACTTTTTATTTGAATGTATATTCATTATCTCCATAAAACGCTATTAATTAATTACTTCCACATTAGAATAATTAAAATCAACCATTTACAAGATTCTAAATAAGTATCCATTAAATTCCTTATTATAATAATTATCTTTTCAAGATTATTTGTTCATAACAAATTTAAATCAATTTATCTAATAATATCACTTTTACTTTTAACGAATTAATTTGATTGATCATTTGTTCTAAATCATTTGATTTAATTTAATTGATTATTACTTTAATTTCTAATCATATTTTAAATAACCTTGCAAATCACTTATGATCTAATTAATTATTTAAACATGACTACTAACATATTATATTTTCCACACAATCAACTAACACAGTAATCAATGAAGCACACATAAATACTCACACAAAAGTTCAGAACAACCGACACAAAGGGGTATTACACTAGGACTTGTACACCAGGACTAGCACATGATTCTAGTTAGGGTTTTGTAGAACTTAAAAGTCTAAATTTGGTCTTCAATATCTACTCTCTCCTTCCCAATTGGTTTTTGGATCTAAAATCCTAACTTTGGGGTTGTAGGTGACTTTTTAGTGAAGATTACAACCTTGCAAATGACGGGACAATACCAACAACTTTTTCTAAAATTTTAACCTAATATTCAATGATCTTTCATGCTCCAAGACACCTAAATCTACAATCACACATGTAAAGAGGAGAAAAACTTGTTGATTTTTAGTGAATAGAGGTTTTCCTTGGCCAAAGCCCTTTTACATAATTAAACCAAATGATGAGATAATGAAATGAGGACATGAAACATGCATAATGATACCTTGAATGATGTCTTGTAAATAATGTTTTGTAAATCTACAATTGAACATGAAATGACTAGGAAAGATGTAGATCTAGATATTGGGATAAGTGTAGAACAATGCTTGATCTTGGATCTTTAATACAACATTACAACACTAGCTCAATAACATTCTTGATGTTTAATAATCTTGCCATAATGATGGATATTGAATTGCTACAATAATTGATGTTCAAAGAATTATGCCCTTGAATTCCTTAAAAATGTTCTTGAATGCTCTCTTGATGATCTTTTAAAGTCTTTGAATGCTTAACTCTTGAGTATGTGAATTGATAACATGTAGGCCTATATGAAATAATGATTTTAAAGCTTGTTTATATAGGCAATCCATCTAATATCAAATGTATTTGGTCCCACAGGAAAACATACATGAAATTTGAACTTAAAACCCAAATTTTCCCACTCAAAAACTTAAAAAATAGGCCAAATGGGACTCATATGCCACCAATGGTGTATGGGTACCACCTGGATAGGACTCATATGTCGAAGGTAGCATAGTCCCATAGGAAAACATACATGAAATTTGAACTTAAAACCCAAATTTTCCCACTCAAAAACTTAAAAAATACACCAAATGGACTCATATACCACCAATGCTGTATGGGTCCCACCTGGATGGGACTCATATTCCGAAGGTGGCATATGAGTCCCACAGGGCCTATTTGAAGAGAGAGAATGCCAGGGAGTCAAGAAATTAAGTTTATATGAGGTCTATGTCAGGATTTCGATTAAAATATGCCTTGTGATGCATAATATGCTAACATAAGGGCCTATTAATGATGATGTAAAGGTCATAAATGAAAAGGGGCTGTGTTCAATGTGAATGTGTGAAATAAATACACTTTACAACATCAAATTACAAGGACAAAATAGGTCTTTTAGCTTAAAGGGTCCTAAACCCAATGTGAAAATGTACAACACATTACAACACTAGACTAGGTCCACTTAGTTTACAAGTCTCCTATATTTAATGTGAAGGTGTAAGTAAATAAAATTTACAACACCAAATTAAGAAAAGGTTAGGTTTATTTAGCTTTAAAGGGAATTTAAAACCTAATGGGATGCATGAAACTCATCAAAAACTGCATCAAAGGTGATATCAAATTGGGGAAAAGGTGTTCTTTTTCATTTCCCATGAAATACAATCTGCATTCTTCTATATGTCATAAAAATATCTTTTCCATTTTGTCTTATGTTTTCCTAGTAGGGTGATGATTCAAGGCATCAAGACATTTAGGTCTCTTCCATGTTAACAAAAAATATTTTTCCTTTTTTTCACTTGCTATGTGTCATTCTTCTTGTTCTATGAGTATTTGGGGAATGATGATGTTTTCGAGCTTTATAACAAAATTGTAGCAAAGATATACTGACCCCAAATTTGTGGATCCCTTATGTGTTTTGGAATTTCATTTTGGGGGAAACCCCTTCATTTCCTTTTCCTAATTTAGTTTCATTTAGGAACATATGACTCGGCATACAAAATTTTGAATAAGTTCTCATATTTTCTTTATTGTTTAGCATTGATTATTTTATAATTTAAAGAAATTTCTCACAACAATGGTGTAGAAATTTATTTAAACTAGGGGCATACATTGGTATTATTATTTTGGAAATTTTTGAAATCATCATGTTTGTTTGTTTAATTTACTTTCTTCTTGGGATGTTTCCTTTTCTTGGTGGTTTCGTTGGGTTTGATGTCCTTTGAGAGCATGATATCTCTTAGCATATGCCTTTCCTCTTAGTGGTGATGTTACATGTTGTGATTCTCTTATCCTATACTTGTCAGGTCTCTTGGATACATTAGCCATGATGTTTCCTAAGAAGAGACCTTACACGAATTAAGCAAAGTCCTTTTGAAGAAATCTTTATTTGAATTTTCTTCATAAGTTTTTCGCATAATACAACTTGTTAACCTTGTAAAGCTCAAAGTTTTTGTTTTGTTTTATGGTGCCCTATTAGAGTTATCAGAGGGATAGCTTTGGTATGGTTAGTATAGTGAGAGCTTGTAGACCTAGCATAACTTTCTCACTAAGCTAATTTTCTTAAGGGCTCACCTAGTGGATGGTCTGAGGTTCCATTAGACTAGAGTGATCGTGCATTGTCATTTGCATAGTGGGCATCGACTTCTTCTTGTGAAATTTTTTCGACAAATAGTCAAGACTTGTTCCAAATCATGTTGGATATTTAAGGCTAGATCGACCCCCTTTCCCTATACAAATAGCTGAGGCATGTTCCACATTACATTTGACAGTAGAAGATTGATCCTTCTACACTTTTCTTTAGGTCTTTTATGTTGTATGATTGATTATATTTGTGATTGCAACATATAAATGTGTCTTGAATGTATACTTTAGTGTGAGTTTGACATGTGATCATCCTCACTAAAGTGGGGCTTAAATATAGTGTAGGAAAGAGTATCCCTTTTCACACTTAATTTGGGAATTAATATTAAAATGAACTTAATTATGCCTTAATTTAGTGTTGGGTATGTGTAGGATCATCATGGAAAAAACAAGCCCTTAAGTGGCAAAAAATTCAGAAAAATCAAAGTTAGGCAACTTGACATAGAAAATTAAATAAGTTATCTATATTATTTGAAAAATATGTAAGAATAGAATTTGTAGCAAATTGAATGTAGTTTCTAAACTACTAGGTTTATTTTTATTTTTAAATCTATTTGGTGAATATTTGAAATTTCACCCACAAGTACTAAATTCTCAAAGAAAAATAAGAAGTAAGACCGTCTCCGACCACCCCAACCGTAATAAAATGATAATATTTTTTTATGATTTTAGGATATAAGAAGAGGACTCTTTGTCCATGTGGATGCATATTTTTGTAATATTTTCGAGGTAGCAATTAATTATGATTTTTTATTACAACCTTTAAAAAATAAAAAGCTCCTCATATGTCTAACCAATCTAATCCTTAATAAAAACTTCATGAAATTCATTTTTCAATCCTATAGTATGCAAAGCATAGAATATGACAATACGTTTTGATTCAAAAAAAGTGATATGGTTTGAAAGCTATGTAGATGTTTTTCAACCAACCTATCAATCAAGACTTTAGTTATAATTCAAATAGAAAAATAAATATTAATTATTTATTAAATATGAAGTAAAGCATAATTTATATTGGTGGAAAGCTAAAATCTCCTTTAAAACCCCTTTTTGTTTCATCAATTTTGGGTAAAAAAAAGTCGTCAGCCACATACCCTACAAAAACCCATCATATCGCCACTTTTTCGCCCATCATGATCCTGCACATACCCTGTTGTAATATGTATTTTATATATTCACATTAAGTTTAGGGCCCTATTATTTAAAATTGAATTAATTATGCCTTAATGTGGTGTTCTAAAGTGTACCCCTTTACACTTTCACACTCATTTAGGGGCCCCTAAATTAATTGAGTCAATTTTCCTTAATTGTACCCTTTAATTCAAATCCAAGCCTAATTAATCATATTTTTCAAAGCGGAAACCTAACATTCACTAATTCCTAAATAAAAAACTTATTATTGAGTAATGTGTTACCTAGGCGAGTGACCTAGGACCCATTTGCCCATGGATGAATGGGTCCTCACATAGACCTAGGACCTAAATTTTAATTATGTTTTTGGCAGTATTGTAATGATTTCAAACCCATATTCACATTTTGACTTGTGTTATTTAAATTTTATGAAATTAATGTTCCATACCTATAAATATAAGGTCATTTCACTAAGTTTCTCCTAGAAAGTTCAAGTTATCATAAGAGAATTTTCACAGGAGCATTTCAAGGCATTCAACAGTAGATTTATTAAAGAATTAGTTCAATAATCAAGATCTAATTATCATGTCAAGGTCTTCTTGCATCATGCATGTTATTTGAGCTAATGGGTGAAGCCACAACAGTGGTTTACAATTCAAGTGAGGAAGGAAAACTTACAAAAAATGAATGCATGGAAAAAAAATTGATTTTAGGGGTTCGTACGAACCTATTGGTTCGACCGAACCCATTAGGGGTTCGCTAGAACCTAGGTTCAGGCAAACCCTCCTAATACTTTCCTGCCAGAAAAGCCATCAAAACCCCTTATATAAGGGGGGTTTGAATGGACCACGGTTCGAATGAACCAAGGTTCAAGCGAACCCCTAGGGATTCGTTCGAATCCCCTTTATTCCTTGTCCCCTCCCTGAGACACAAAAAAAACCTAAATTTTTCCACTTCGAAGCTCGAGTTGAGGATGAAAATGGAGGAATATTCACAAACCCAACTTGAATCAGGTAGTCCTCAGAACGATCTATCCAACGAATATAATTTTAATATGTTTTGGTTTTATTATGTATTTGTTTTTTTAGTTTTATTAAACATAGGTTTTTCATAGAAAATAAAGGTCTTTGTTCTGCACATGTGGAAAAATAGTAGATTATTAAAAAAAAAATTGAAAAATATGATTGCACTAGATATTGAAGTCCTTGATCCAACAAAAAAAATAAAATTTTTGATATATATACAAAAGTTATATGTTATACCGCTACTTATGTCCGAATTGTAATTGGTTTGAGTTTGAAACTTGATTGAAGAAAAAATATTCAATAAAAAACTATCTAACCAAGTGGAAGCACTAGATATCAGAGTTAAAAATATAAATTTGAAAGAATTAGAATTTTATCCTTCATGGAAAAAAAGTTATACATTATATGGTGTGTGTCACTTTTAAAAATGTTTTTTTATGAAAAAAACAAGTTTTCAGTGGGAGATAGAAAAGAAGTGTACTCCATTCCAAAAATTTTGAAAAAAATAATTTTAGAATCTACAGACAAAATTTGATGAGACTCTATTTTCATCATCTTCAAATTCTTCATTGTTTAGCCGCTATAGGTGCCTGAATGTGAAGATTTAGTTTAAAAAAATAATTTTAGTGTCCAGTTTGGCCAAAAATTGTAAACCACTATTGTGGGATCACCCTATTAATATGTTTATGTAGTGTTCATGATCCATTCAAGCATTCAAGGCATTATTTCAAATCAAGTCTCAAGATCAAGATCCAAATACATTGAAGCCATTTAATGCTAGTTTCAGATTTACATTCTAAGGTTCATTCGAGGGTGTGGTGAGTTGTGACATTCATTTTTTCATTCATCATTCATTTCATGATTTTATTCATTTCAAGGTTTAATTACCAAAATAGGGTTTGACCAAGGTAAACCCCCATTCACCATAAACGAAAAAAAATTCCCTCTTCATTTATTTCTGTGGATTTATGTCAAAGATATCTTGAAGATCTCTTCAAAAGAAAAATTAGAAAAGTTGTCAAAAGTTTCCAAGAAAGTTGTCATCTCATGAAAACCTAATTACAAAATTTATTTCCTGCACTCTAAACTTGAAACATGAGTAGATTAAGAGATTCAAATGTGTTGTAGAGGCTCCCAAAAGATACAAAAAAAACCTAAACTGGGACCCATTCACTCCTAGGAAAATAAGTCATAGGTCAGCTTCAACAGACCCCTTTCAGTGACTGGTATAGACCTTCCTTCCTCTCTCTGATCTACAATTTTATTTCTATTTCCATGAATATTGAGATTAATATTCAAGATCCAGGTTGTAGATTGCATTTTGGAGTTATTTTTACTATTTTTAATCTTTCTTCCCAAAGTATTGTTTAATTAGGACCCTCATCCTTGCAAAAAAAAGGAAATTAGTAGATTCACATTTTGACTTGAGTAACCTCAAGGTTGATAGTCCTTTCATTGTTTGGGTCTCATTTCCTAATTAAATAGAAGGAAAATAGGTCACTAGGTGGTTCATAATCCTATTTTGCTTTGCAACCTATCTTTTCTTTATTTTAGAATGAAATTTATATTCTTCTTAAGAAAGGAATTTTCCAATATTAATTAACTTTATAGAAAACTTTAGATCCATGAGGACATTAGAAGTATCTCCATTAAGAAGAGTACTATAGTATTCAGGATGTAACATAGATGTGTTATCATCATCATGAACTAAACAAGCTTTCTCATCGACAACACAAATAGACTTTCTAAAGCATGCTTGACTATTCAAGTAATATGGGAATCAATGCTTATGGTGATAAGAAGGAATATTAGAATAGACGTGCCTAAGAATTCTTCTAGAGCTTTCTCCAAAGAAAAATATCTAGAGGAACTTCATTATAGTTTACTTCACTTTCAATATATTTGAGATAAATAATTTTAAGAGGAAGAAGCTTGATTGAAATCATATTGACATTCAACCATTGTTTGTCCTTAGATATTTTCGGGAAATATCTATGCCATGTCTTACAGCCATGTGAATCAAATTCTAAAAGGACTTTAATACCTTGTTCATCATAACCATAATCTTTACCTCCATAACTAGATTTAGAAAAAAAATCAAAACCTATCCCATAACATGATTGTAACTCCTGAGAAGTAGGAGTATTAGTATAGAGGGCATAATCAATACTATATGTATCAGCCTACCTTACAAAGGCATAATCATCCACTTTAGTAGAGATGAATGAGATTTTTGTAATATAAAGGGGAATGGATCTACTTCATATTCCCTAATATAATATTTGGTTAAGTTTAAAGATCTCCAATAATCAACTAACCATGCACTCAATTTAGGAGAAGTAGAGAGAGTAGAATTATGGATTTCTTTTCTGGGAGGATCTTCTTTAAGGATATCATTTGCAAGGGTATCTTTTACAAGGGATAGCATAGTTGTAGATGTCAACACATTAGAAGATAGCAATGGACTATAATTTTGAAAGGTAGGTAGAACTGAAGTATGGCCAATTCTTTCTAGTTGAAATAGGCGCATAACATCAGGGTTGGCCTTGATTGTAACTACCTGATTTGGAAAAAAAAAAAAAAACCATGAAAGGTTAGAAGTTACCACTCCTAAAGAATGAATCCAAGGTCTACCCAAGACAAGATCATAAGCTAAAGGTCCTAAAATATTATACATCAAGGTAGGAATGGTGATTAGTCTTATATTTAGGGGCTAAATAACAGTTCCCCAAGATTTTCAACCATTTTTATCAAAACCACAAATAAATAAAGAAGATTTAGTAAGGGATTTGTAATCAAATTTTACCTTAAGTAGCTGATCAAGACTATTAAAATTGAGTGTTGAATCAGTATTAATGAAATTTCACCTAATGTCAATGTTTTTGATAAAAGGGTAAAATGGGTTTACAGGGACCCAAAACCACAAAGTTTACAAAACAGAAGAGAGGACTAAAAAGTCCAGCCATAAAAACCAGCTGCCCAAGAAAAGATCAGCAGCAACCATTCACACAAAACCAAAATGACCGAAATAGAAGAAAAGCAGAAACCCCAGACATTACTTCAGATTCTTGAGGATAGACTCAGTCTCCTCCTCCAGCTTTTGCATATCAATGACGCCCTTTTTAAAAGTTTGAATCATACTAGAAGTAGTAGGGACCTTGCGCTTCAAGTTGGTTCTAGTTCTTTTGGAAATACTTGCGTCTGTGTCTTGGATTTTGTCCTCTGTTTCCTCCAAATCCACCACCAAAGAACCCTACTAGGTTTTGTTGAGCTTATCTCTCATAGCATTAATGATAATGGCGTTGTGTCTGGCCATTCTGTTATTTTGCTCAGCTACGGTCTTGATAGTGTTCATAATATAATCAATTTTGGAATCAGTGTCTCTATTACTATGACCATGGACCCCTCTGTCCCCAACTTTCTTTTCAATCTCAGCAACTTTAGCAACCAGAACTTCAATTTTGCTTTGTAGGGCCCAGTTTTTTATTTTTAGCTCATTGATTTTAGTGAAAGTCCAGTCGAGGAGTTTGGAGTGGGACTCAGAGTTGGCTTTAGCAAGGTTCAAAAAATCCAGAGAGGGCTCATCACCGATATTAGGGATAATTTTCTCATAATTAAGGTTAACAGGGGAGTCATCTTCAACATGTTTATCCGGCATAGGTTCAACATTAACCAATGTAGAATAATAACCTAATGTCAATGTTATTAACATACATAATTATCATTAATGGATCTACATGATTTTGCACTTTAGGAGGCAAGATTTCATGTGGGTAGAATGTAATATTTAGTGAATCCATTCGAATATGGTCTATCAATGCATTTAAATCCATCATCCTAATAGAATATGGTAGAATAATCTTTTGGATAGGTTACTGAAGGATACCTTGATAAACCAAGACATTCTGAAGAAATTACCAAAATGAGACCTTGGTGGGAATAACACAAAGTTACTCGATGAGATCATACTCATTTATTTTCTTGACTAGAGGTTTAGCTACTTAGGGAAGATTTTATTGAGAAGGAGATAAGGAAGTAGGTTGATCAACATTTTATTTATTCCTTCTAGTATTATAAGTATAAGCTACTAAATTATAAGAAGAATTTTTAAATTATGTGTATCTTGCATAGAGATATGAAGGATCATTACTAAGTGTAACACTATAAATATAATTCATTCTCTTCAAAGAAGGACTAGCTAGAGTCACATAAATTATTATTCTCTGAGGCCTTTTAGGGACAACAAAGACTATAATTACATTTATGAAATTCTCATCCAACAAGGTAGGATATTCTAAGGGTGGAGTTTGCATAATAAGTTTTCAAATGGAGGGATATGCCTCTAGGAAATCATCTAGGGAATCCTCTAGCATATTGAAAACCTACTTTGAGAAGACACTATCAAAGGCATTGAAATATTAACAAAAATATTTGACATGAGGCATGCACGTTGGGTTCACCAATTATAGAACAGGGGATTTTTTACTATCAAGATAATGAGATCTTAAGGAGAAAATAGCTCTCAACTACCTCAAATAACACATATCAAGTGAACTATAAGTAGAAGTACTTAAAAATAAATTATAAGCCATTCTTAATAATAGATGTAACTAAAAGTGTCAAATAACTCATAGATATCTAGTGAAAAAAAATTAGTTTCTAGAAATGGAAAGAACTAAATACACAATATACAAAATTTTTTGGGTAAATTCTTAGCCTTAGACAAGAATGTGTCATAAATAAAATTTGCAAGTATAGGTTGTTTTCTGTAGGGATGGAGCCCAAAAAAGTTCTAGAATATTTTTTTCTACTCGTCAAAACTATTCATCACCTAGACACATGGAGACAAAGAAAATTATTAGGGTTGTATAGGGGTTTTCCTTAGTCAAATGCCCACTTTGGTATTTCCACCTCCATGAATAGAAAAACAAGATCAAAAGACAAAAAAAGTAAAATAGATGTCTGATTGTAACAAACCTTGCTATGGAGGAGAATCCTGATCATGATAAAAAGACACTAGATGAGATCATATAAACATAAAAATAGAAAATATTGTTTGAAATATAAACATGACAATGTTACCAATAGTTCTATTCTCTCTCTCAAGATGATAGACATGACAAGATGTGAGATGTGAAAGTATTTCAACAGAGTTTTGTTACTGTAAATCTCTAAGATGTGAAAGTATTTGACAGAGTTTTGTTAAGAGAGAGAGAGATAGAGAAAAGAGTTAAAAATTCACAAGAAACCTCTGTAAATGCGGAATCAAATTTTTTTTTTTCTTCAATTGGGAATAAATAGCCATTACAGTCATATTTGAGAGTTGAGACACACATCACGAAAAAATTGTGCAAGATACTCCCATTTGAATCTTAGATTTTATCAGGATATTTGTGTGCCATGTAGATGTCTACACACCACACTCCCCTTTAACCAAATTATTTTAAAATTCAAACCACAGATTGTTAACACTTCATTATTTACATCCACAAGATCATAATCATAAAATCTCTATCATGGATTTTTTCATAAATGTACTAAATGCAATGTGTAATTGTGGAATTTTCACAAGGTACATTGCGACACTATTCTATTATCAATGATGTTTAATATGTAAAAGTAATGTAACTATATATGAGAATAATGATTAAAGCTTATTTGATGACATGTACAACCACTAAAAATATTGAATACGTCCCCAAGTGACGAATCCATATTACTACAAAAGCTCCCACTAAACCATGATACTAATTCATCCATGGAATTAATACGATAACCATATCCTAAATGAATATCACCCATGATCCACACACACTCTAATAGAATACAAAAAATTCTATAGATTAAATTTGAGCCAAGATCTCCAAGAAAAGAAATTAAAATGACACCAAAGACTATGATCAAAATTTCCCACTCAATTTTGTAACCAAGCTATCCTTGACATCATAACAAACAACCATGAACATTACTATTCCCAATAACCAAGTATCTATGTACTCTAATCATTCATCCACTCATCTCAATATAACATATCAATACTTAAATGAGCATTTACAAGGTTGAGTAACTTATAATATAAATATTACAAATACTTGTCGATATAGATAGTCCACATCTTAGTCATAACTACAACCAATGGGTATCTAAACCAAAAAAATACATAACTCATCAATCCAAAACCAATGTAGCATGAAAAATCTCCATCAATGAATAGCCTATAAACTAATCTATAAAAAAACCATTACACTATAGACCTCAAAATTCAAATATGAACTTACCTCAAAATCTTAATTTGTAGATGAATCCAAAATTAACTATATTAAAGGGGAAAAATCCTATAGACAAAAACAACATCTTATCACTAGACCACTCCATCACATAAAATCATGAATCAATTTAGTATCACAACCTTATCCTTTCATCTACATACATGACCATTTTGTGTCAATTCTCAAGTATACATGAATAAATGTCACCATAATCAACATCATCAATTTAATTGTACTCAAATTTCACAAAGCTAAGACTCCAAATCTCACACATATCAACCATTTCCTCAAAATAGATGATAGTGTTTGTGCTTGTCTCCATCAAATTATGTGCTCTAAAAATACTTATAGAGATATACCAAGAAGCACTAAATTTGATAACCTTCTATACCATCATATTGGTCTAATAAAAATATGGACTCCCATAATTTTTCCACACTGATTCATCTATATGCGCACTCAATCACACCTCAAATATTAGGCTCCTACAACTACTCAGAAAATTACAAACCTCTTTCTACTCATCCAAGTAAAAAGACCATCTAATTCAATATGTAGTACTCTAAAAATACTCACCATTGCCTATTAATTTTTTTATGTTAAAGATATGACTTGTTAACCATTCTAGAGAAATTTCAACTTTAAGAACAAATTTTTGACACAAATAAAAATAATTAAAGACCAAAACAATACCACTATGTCATGCTCAAAGATTACTTTTGGCACCTATGAGAAACCTAAAAATAAAATATCACATGGATGAAATTTATGCCCTATACAAGAAAAACATTGTCCTAGAACTAAAAGGTAGGCCAAGTCAAGCCTTGTTTGTATGTTGAAATCATACTACTATAGGCGTAGAAATTCAATCTGAATTCTCATGCTTGACTTCAAGAAATAAGTAAACATAATGTAGAATTCAAAACATTCCTTTAACAAAGATAACACATTTTTAGACCAAAAGTAAGATATATTAAAAGGAATTGCTTTAAAGACATGCATTCTTTGGTTAGCAAGCTAAGTACTTTTAACTATCACACTTACTTTTATGAAATTAATATTCTAATTATTTGATTTATCATTCCTACATATAATTATTTAACATAAATTGATTTGTGCTCAAATATTTATATATAAATAAACCTTGTCTAATTACAATAAAAAAAATCATTTTATAATTATATAAAAAAATTATTATTATTATTACTCACACAATAAATAATTAAAAATATATATATAATTTTTTTATATCAACAGTCTTAATTTTTCATTGTTTAAAACAAACTTACAAATAAAAAAACTGAATAAATTATCAAAATAATAACGACCTTTTCTTAAATAATTAAAAATAAACTTTTACGAGTAGCAAACCCTTTCATTCTTGTTCTCTACCATATGCAACTAACATCCAAAAGAAAAAAAAGGTTAGTAATGCTGTTCTACTTTATTGTATTGCATGATTTTTTACTTAAAATTTTAACAAATTCGACAGAGATTTATTCGTATCATCGTGCAACGAAATATTCATGCAAAACAGATTGCACACGTCTTTGACATTGTTCATGAATTGGTACCAGAAAGCTTGTATGCATGCACACTGTTTATTGAATTTGAATGCCTTTCAAATCACCTATTTATCCAGTTATCCTGCAACTCCTTTCTTTCTGGATCTGGAACATTCCATGCAGGCGTAAGGGCTTAAAATAGCAGGTATG
>VDFB02322162.1:0-67186 GCA_007258455.2 Sequoia sempervirens
TGTTGCTTCTGCTGCAATGAATTGAAACAATGAAAATCGTGTAGGTTTTTTTAATCCCGTTCGTGGATGAGTCCATGTTAGGAACTCATCAGTTATTGTGAGAATTCGACTGAGTCATTGATGAAAACTTACTGATTACTAGGTTGACTCTGTTAATGATAAACAGCTTCGAGATTTGATATTCCAGCGTAATAAATTAAATGATAGCCTTAAGGCTATTTAATTTATATGGCAACGATTTGTTAAAGAAATAAAGAGACTCATCCAAGGCCGACTTCCTTCTTGATTGGCGCGATTATCTTGAGGACGACTTATCATTTATTGGTCACATTTAATTTATAAGAAATATATATTACTTGGCTGACTTGCTTTATAGAAGGAGGCGCCTCTTCAAATTGTATATATAGGAGTTCACTTATCATTTGCAATCATCAAGTTTATTCTATCAAGTGTGAATGTATTCAAGAGCAGGTTGCAAATTTCTCTTAAGAGCATATTTAGTTTGAAAGGAAGATCAGATTATTATCTGATATTGCATTGTGTATTGGTGCTGATTATCGGCCTTGAGTTTGGCCTTATTGTAAAGCGAATTGCTGCCACTATTCATATATATATATATAAGAGATCTTTGTTGCTGGGTTTTTCTCCCTCAAGTGGAGGTTTTCCCAGGGTATCTGCTGTGTTATTGTCTGATTTTGAATTAATTTTCTGTGCATATAATCTGTTCATTAAAATTTACATGGTATCAGAGTGGGTTTGAGAGGATCGTGATCAGATTATTGCAAATCAACATACCCTTTTGTTGTTCACTTATCTACATCAGTCAAGATGGTGAATGGTTTGAAGGTTGAGTATAGACTCGGAGGTGCATCTAACTTCACTTCATGGAGATTTAGGATCATGCTCACCTTGCGTGAAAATGACTTGGGTGAGTTCGTGGAGTCTAGCGTTTCTAAACCTGAGGAGGAAGAAGCAAAGTTGCAGTGGGTGAAGAAAGACATTAAAGCAATGAAGATATTGGTTGATTTCGTCAAGGATCATATTGTTCCGATCATCTCTAAGTTGAAGACAGCAAGAGATATGCTCAAGACCTTGGAAGAGATGTACGAAATCAACAATACCAGCCGGGCACTTGCACTAAAGCATCAATTACATCATGTGAAGATGTCAAAGGGAGAATCTATGATCGCCTACTTCATGAGGATTTCAGATTTGAGAGATCAGCTCTCAACGATAGGACATATGGTTGATGACAAAGACTTAACCATGCTTGCTCTCAATGGTCTACCTTTGTCTTGGGAATCCTTCATTCAGGGAATCAGTGCAAGATCGAAATTACCTAAGTTTGATCGTCTAAGATCTGATTGCATTCAAGAGGAATCAAGGTTGGTGGCAAGAGGCGTTGGTCAAAGTTCAAAGAATGAAGACATTCATGTTCTCGCCTCCCATACTTCAAAGAAGAAAGGAAAAGATGGAAGGAAGGGTTTCTTCAAAAGGAATCGAGACAAGGGAAATGACGATGCACCTCCATTTAAGAAGAAGAGGGATATGTCCAGGATTCAATGTTTTAGGTGTGACAAGTTTGGGCACTTCGCCAAGTATTGTCCAACTAGACCTAAGCAACAGGTCACCATTGTGGATGTTGATGATGCCTCTCCTCAAAATGATTCAAGTGAATATTTGTTCTATTCGGCATTATCAAGCAGTGTACCTTCCGACACCAACACTTGGATAATCGACAGTGGTGCTTCACGTCACATCACCGGCTTTAAAGAGCACTTATTAACTTTGGTGGAAAAGGAGTCTTCTGAACAAGTCATCATTGGAGATGATGCTAGCTACTCCGTGAAAGGAATTGGGACCTCTACACTTCATTTGGATTCCGGCATACCACTTCAATTGGGTAATGTTCTTTATTTTCCTGGAATCAAGCGCAATCTTATTTCTATTTCAGCTTTGGAAGATAAAGGATATCAAGTTGCCTTCTCCAAAGGCAAAGTTCTAGTGTGGATGGATAACTCTAGCTTCAAGGATGCTCAAGCAATTGGAGTTAGACATGAAAACCTTTACAAGGTCTGCACATGTTCTTTACAAGCTCCGGTTCATGACTCTTCAAGTCTTTGCGATCTTTGGCATCGGAGATTGGCTCACTTACACTTCCGAGCCTTCCTATCATGGAGAAGATGGTATCGGGTTTTCCCAAGTTCAACCAGAGGCACGAAGGTACTTGCAAGGGCTGCGCATTGGTTTTCGGAATATTTGTATTGATGCAGGGATTAAGAGGGAGTTCTGTGTTCCCTATAATCCTCAACAAAACGGTGCTGCAGAAAGAAAGAACAGAACGATCGTGGAAGCAGCGAAGGCCATGATCCATGATCAAGATTTGCAAACCTTCCTATGGGCAGAAGCTTCCAGGACAACTGTGTATGTTCAGAACAAAAGTCCTCATAAGATCTTGGAGAATATGACTCCAGAAGAAGCCTTTACAGGGAAGAAGCCTGAAGTCAGTCATTTGAGGATCTTTGGATGTCTTGTCTATATTCATGTTCCCAAGGAAAAGAGAACCAAGTTGGAGCCCTCTGGCAAGAAGGGAATATTTGTGGGCTACAGTGAGACATCAAAAGCCTACAGAATTTACATTCCAGGTCAGAAGATGATAGAGATCAGTAGGGATGTCACATTCGAGGAAGATGTTGCATTCAGAAGATCCAGGGGGATTCATATGGAGATTGATAATGAAGAGTCTCCTCAGGATATGGAAGTTGACCATACTCCTGAGATTCAGAGGGAGACTTTAGAACCAAAAGAAGATATTGATCCTGTTGAACCCTTGGAACCTACTGATGGGCCTACTGACATTGTTATTGGGAGAAAGAGACCTCTATGGGCCAGGCGTACTATGCAAGAGGCTGAAAGTTTTGTAGCTCCTAGAGGCACATTCAGAGAAAGCAAAAGGCCACATAAGTTCTCCAGTTATGTTGCCTTGATGAGTCAGATTATAGAATCCGAGCCTACCTGTATTGAGGAAGCATCTAGTCATCAAGTTTGGAGAGATGCTATGGCAGAGGAGTATCAGTCAATTCTTAAAAATGATGTTTGGGATATTGTTCCTAGACCCGAGGGCAAGTCTGTGGTACCTTCTAAATGGCTATTCAAGATTAAGCATGCCGCAGATGGAAGCATTGAGAAGTACAAGGCAAGATTTGTAGCTCATGGGTTCTCCCAGAAAGAGGGAGTTGATTATGATGAGACATTTGCTCCCCGCTAAGCCGCTATACTGCCAACTATCATTGCTATTGCTGCATCTAAAGGATGGAAGATTCACCAGATGATGTGAAGATGCCTTTCTCAATGGAGGATTGAGGAAGAGGTTTGCTAGAGCAACCCGGATGGATTTGAGGTTCATGGGAAGGAACAACATGTTTGCAAATTGAATTAGCCTTGTATGGTCTAAGCAGCTCCTCGCATGGTATGAAAGGATTGATCTACACTGGCTGAAAGTTTGGGCTTCTTGAAGAATGATGTCGATTCAAAATTCTACTCGAAGGCAATCAATGGCATAATTCTGTTTATATATGTTGACGATCCGATCCTTACCGAAGATCACCTAATTCTTGAGTGCAAGAAGGAGCGATGTGAATTGAGATGCAGCGGACCTTGGGTTCATGCATTACTCTTTGGATTGTAGTCCGCAGTCCGACAGAGATAATCGCTTCAAGGAAAAGTACAACTACTGATATACTTAAGAGATTTGGCATGATGGATTGCAAATCCATGTCTACACCGCGGGAGAATCAACCACATAAATTCGGGGCGAGAGGTTTAGTTCAGATTTGGTGGATCCCACATTGTACAGACAGCTGATTGGATCCTTGATGTATCTAGTTAACACTAGACCTAATATTTGCTATGCAGTGAGTGCACTCAGCCAGTTTATGTGTGATCCGAGATAGATACATCTTGTTATAAATGCAACATATCCCAGGCGATACTTGTGGGTACGCTTGGATATGGGTTGAGGTATTTCTTCACTTGGAGCCGCTGGTTCTTTACCCATTCACGCGTTTTATCTGCAGCCACCCCGCCGCTTGCTCTACCGCCCGCTAATTCCGCGCGAAGCAACCCAGCACCCAGCGCTGCACCAGAAAGTGATATCAGTGCTCAAAACCGCAGCGGCAGGGTTTCGTAAGCTCCCTTTATGTGATTGTTTTGACAACTCACGGAGCCTACTATCATTCATTGTGATAATCGAGTTGTGGTGAAGCTTTCTCATTAACCCCGCAGCCACGATGAAACCCGCCATGTTGAGATCTGCTACCATGGTCGGAGGATATGGCACTTGGCAGCGCCCTGAGTTGAGCATTAGCATCGAGGAGCGACGGCAGAGATTCTCACCAAGCCTCCTGTGGATAAAGTTTGTGGGTACTTCCCGAGATAAGCTTGCATGCGAGAATCCACTTCGACCTATAAGAGTCTCAAGACGCGAGCCTTTGCTTTAATGCATTTTCCGAGATCGAGGAATTTGAGGTGCAAGCCCTTGTTAATGCATTTTCCTCTGAGACGGAGGAATTTGAGGTGAAAGCCCTTGTTTCCACCCTCTGAGCTGAGTCATGGTGGATGTCATGTGTGAGACTCCATGACATATGTTGTACTTGTGTTTCACTCTCTGAGAGAGCCATGGTGAAAGTCACGTTGAGGTGACAACATCACGCAAGTGATGAACACTTGTACTTACCATAGTATGGTTGTAGCCATTATGGTTGATATCGTGTTGAGGTGATATTCTTCTTTTCACATGTGATTGTAGTCAATGTGATGGGCATCGTGTTGAGGTGATTTGTTTTGAGCATCTAGAAGTATTCTCTCTAGCTGAGAGGGAGTGTTAATGATAAACAGCTTCGAGATTTGATATTCCAGCGTAATAAATTAAATGATAGCCTTAAGGCTATTTAATTTATATGGCAACGATTTGTTAAAGAAATAAAGAGACTCATCCAAGGCCGACTTCCTTCTTGATTGGCGCGATTATCTTGAGGACGACTTATCATTTATTGGTCACATTTAATTAATAAGAAATATATATTACTTGGCCGACTTGCTTTATAGAAGGAGGTGCCTCTTCAAATTGTATATATAGGAGTTCACTTATCATTTGCAATCATCAAGTTTATTCTATCAAGTGCGAATGTATTCAAGAGCAGGTTGCAAATTTCTCTTAAGAGCAGATTTAGTTTGAAAGGAAGATCAGATTATTATCTGATATTGCATTGTGTATTGGTGCTGATTATCGGCCTTGAGTTTGGCCTTATTGTAAAGTGAATTGCTGCCACTATTCATATTTATATATAAGAGATCTTTGTTGCTGGGTTTTTCTCCCTCAAGTGGAGGGTTTTCCCAGGGTATCTGCTGTGTTATTGTCTGATTTTGAATTAATTTTCTGTGCATATAATCTGTTCATTAAAATTTACAGACTCAGTGCAGTGAGCAGAAAAACTCACGAGTCAGCTGAGTACTCGGTGAGTTTTCAATCTATGCTTCCAATGAACCAGATGTTGACATTGATGCTTTCTATGAATAATTTTATGACAATTTGCATTGATTTTCATGTGTAGTTGCACTAGTATAAATCATTTTGATTTATCTTTTACGTTTGACAATTGTCATTGGATTATCATTAAACAATTGTGTTTTGTATATAATTTAATAGATTTTGTGCACATATATATATAGGCTGCTCGAGTTTGGTGAAAATTCAATAACCATTAAAAAACGAACCAATTCCATCTTCCAAGATTGGCTCTTCATTTTATATATGTAAAATATAAAGATGCATTACCAGGGGTGCAATATCAGAGACAAGATTATAGAGCTATACATCCCTTCTCAATGTGTAATAACCACCCCTAATTTTTTTCCCCAATTTTCAGCCAATGAAGATCACAACACTAGCATGCAAATAGTGGTACTTTGCTGACATAAAGTTCTGATATTAATATTCAAAGTGCATATAACTTGGCCAAAATGAAACAACATAACTTGCCAATTAATGATAAACTGCTGTCATAAGCATAGATAACTGAGTTTTTAACATAGTGTGATTACATCAAACTGAACAATACAATTGGCATAGACACTTCAATGCCAACACAAACTAGCTGGAATAATAGACTAGCATTGAACTAACAGCAAATACCTTGATTTCATAAGCTGGGTCAATCATGAAAGGTCTGATAACACAGAGCCAACTACTGTAAGAAATGACAGGACTATTATGCTTGGAAATGGCACCATTCCAGTTCTGGGACTACCTCCTACAGCCAAAGAACTCTCCAAACACCACTCCAATCGCTCAGCACCAACAAAAACATAGATACGAAGCAAACGCTCAGCACCAACAAACACAGATATGAAGCAACTGTTCAATGCTGCAGGCCTGATATATGACTGTTAATAGTCAAACAGCAGCAGGGAACCTTGTCCAAACATCTCCTAACTTGCATGGAGCTGTTTCAAAAGCTGGTTAATGGCCTCACACATGCCTAGCAACACTAATTCCATCAAAATTTCATGGAAAAAAGGCAGCTACAGGTCTGCAATGACTGATCTGAGAGGTAGCAGCTTTGACAAATGTCTGTTGCAAGCAAGGAAACCCTCTTTTAACAACCTCCAACATCCATAGACACCTCCCAAAGGCCCGGAATCGCACCAAACCAACCCAGCACACTTTTAACAGCCTCCAATCAAAAAAGAAACTCAGTAGTAGACCTGTTATGTATTTTCAGTCACCCTTGAAACTGTACTACAGCCTCTTCTTGGCATCAAACCCTTCCCAAACAACCTTAAACTGTCAACAGTGACTACCAATGGTCAAAATGCCCAATATCAGCTATTAGACACCCCTCAAATAGCAGCGAATGATCTTTTGAAGGTTCATGCCTAGCACCCAGGCAGACAGGTACATGGTACGACCCTCATTGAAATTCGTGCCAGGTGAAAATGCAGCAAATAACCATCACAACAATGTCACTTTGCTGGGAAGAAGCATTATGCACAATCTTCAATACTTTTTCAACCCCTAGACCTGCTTTCCAATGCAAGCATGAAGGGTATGGCAGCTAGGGCATCATCAAATCCCAAACTGTACGGCCAGCATAAGAATCCATAAAATCACCTTCAAAAACACACAAAGACTTTGTAAAGATTAGAAAATATCACTTCCCAATTCTGCACATCAAAATACCATAAAAATCTTCATTTCTTGAACCTTGCCTGAAAACTTTGACAACAACAATGGCGACCCTTGTGTGGAATCACACCAACCAGCTAGGGATCGTCTTTCAGATCTGAAACCAATAACCAAAAGAGGGTTTTCGTTCTCAATCGATCTTGGAAGAACTCACAAGTTCAATCCAACAATATCTTGTTATGTGACCTCCTTTTATAGCTTTGGAGGGAAAACAATCCAATCCAAAATTTGAAATAATACATTTCCCACCCAAAACACTTTTCGAAATAACGAAATCAGTAATCGAAAGAGGGTTTTCGTCCTCAATCAATCTTGGAAGAACTCACAGGTTCAATCCGACAACATTTCATTATGTGTACTCTTTTGCATAATCCAAATGAGAGCCCAAGACCTCTTTTTATAGCTTTGGAGGGAAAATAATCTAATTTGAATTTTAAAATAATACATTTCCTATCTAAAACATTTTTCAAATATTAAAATGACTTATGTGCAAGTCCCCTTTTCCTATGCGTCCACTTTAGGGGGACATAAAGTGACTTTATAAAAAATATAACACTTAAGTAAAATATTATAACATTAAATATTATGACTCAATGTATATTTAAATACTTACGTCTGAGTTGTGGAAAGCACCGTTGAGGCATCGGAAACCAAATCTGAACATGCCAAGATGATACTAAGGCAGTGGGATGAAGATAAGTGTCAACCTAAAGCCTTGCTATAAATAGACGTCCTCTTCGAGAACTTTGGACAACACACCAAGAGGCAAAAAACGCTTCTGAGAACTCAAAAACTAGCCAAAATCTCTTGGAACAATATTGCGAAAAGTGGAGACATTACACAATAATAAACACTTTAATTCATAATTATAATATATTAAACTATATTGCCACTTTCATTTTATATATGTAAAATATAAAGATGCATTGCTAGGTGTGCATTATTTGATAAGGTTATAGCTATATATTTGAATTGGAAAAATAGCTCATTATATTATAATTATGTATGAAAGTGCTTGTTATTGAGAAGAGATGTATAGCTATAACCTTGTCTCTGATATTGCACCCTTGGCAATGCACCTTTATATTTTACATCTATAAAATGAAGAGACATTCTTGGAAGATGGAATGGTTCATTTTGTAATGGTTGCTGAATTTTGCCACACTCAAGCAGCCAAATTGAGTTGCCAATGAGGTGGAAATGTTGTCAAAATGAATGGTCAACTTGCTGGGGTCATAATCCTTCATTATTACTCTGATTTTCTATTTTAATCCCATTTTGGAAATGGATGTTAAATGATTAGACCACCCATAATGCCTCCATCCCTCCACGTTTCTCTGGATTTCTGAATCTTGGTCTTTGTATTTTTGTATCTTGCCCTTTGCAAATCCAGTTTTTGATTTAAAAGAAATTCACATGGTAATGGCGTTTCTGATACAATCAGAGAACCTATGTCACTCTGTGCTACCCCCTTGAAGCCGAACACCTTAACTGTTTAGTCAGGATTGGCAATACAAGTCCATACCCAGATTTGGATCCCCTGTAATTCTGCCTGGGTCTGTGGCCTGGATCAATTCTAGTATTCTCATTTGAGAAGATTGAGACAGTGGGATTACTTCATAATAAGGTAAGGAAGATACTTTAAAAGAGAATACCAGGTATTAGGGATTGGTGTATCTGAAAGAGGCAGACAAATGCCCTCCCGAGGTCTTAAAAGGGCAATGGTATCTCTCTAATCTTTTCATAAATCAGCTTCCAAAAAATAATAGAGTTTTTTTTTCCGCCTCCTGCAAGATAGAAACTATCTGGTTTGCCTTCCTTGATTTGAATGGATGAATCATCTTATGAGAAGCATAATTTTAAGATTCCAAACTACAATTCTTTATCTATATCAGGACATTGCATTTTGTAGTGATTGTGAATGAATGTTCCAATTTCATTGGAATAGTGAACCTCAGGAAAACTTCATTATTGTTTCTGTTTTGAATATTAAAAAGAATTAAATTTGCTACCTATACATATTTCTTTTTATAGATGCTTACAAACTAGAATCTCATATATGCTGTTCAATCCTAGAGGTTCATAAGTCACAAATCAGTAGCTGCTATGTAATGTCCCTTTTTGAGGAGAGCAAGAAAAATAAAGAGAAAAAATAAAATTTTATTATTTTTGGTTTCGGTGCTCAAGGAGGAGGTTAAATAATATTTATTATGATTTTTGGTGAGGCCAAAATATTTTTATAATTTTTCTATGAGGCTGGGCGACCTTTTTGGGGGTTTAAAAAAAAAAATTCGAATTTTAGGGCCCAAATTAGGTTGGCCAGTTTGGGAGGCATAAGGGAGGTTGGATATAAATATAAGGTCATTTGAAGGCATTTGAATGATCAACAAATTTATCTCTGCTTTTATGATCTGCACTTTGGTGAATATTCTAAGGGCGAAAACCTATGCTCCACGGGGACGCGCCCCTTGGCTTTGTACCATCGTTCCTGTATTGGAAATGGTACGGGAATGTGGGGACGGCTAGGAAACGTCCCCTACCCAATTCGTTGTCGATTCTCATGTTAAATTCAAATCTTCAAATCTCAATTCAAGTCTAATGCTATGTATTAAGCTTCTACAATGTCTATGATGAATGCTTTATCAATGTTAATTGTTATGCTATGAACATTTGATATTTTTCTATATTTTTAAAAATTTCCCTATTTTTTTATCAGCCATCCCCTGCCGTCCCCTAAAAAATGGCCCAAAAGTACCCCCTTACCAGAAATATGTCTTCTTGTTCCTTGCCCTCCTCGTCCTTGAAACTCTGTGGAGCATAGAAAACTGTTATGAATATAGGAGAAGTTGGATGAAACCCTAGCTTCTTCAATGGAGGACTTCATGACGGAGGTTCCCATGGGCTTCAATGGTGATTTTTGCTAGGATCACATTCAGTTTTCTGCATCAGCATTTAGGCATCTAGTTGAAGAGGTGAATTGTGCAAGTTGGAGGTTATTCTTCATATTTCTAGGGTTGCAAGCCCTATCAGCAGACCAGCATGCTAGCGCACCCCTTTGGTAGGGTTTTAGAGTTGTTCTTCTTCAAATAGTTGGTAGGGTTTTAGAGTTGTTCTTCATCAAATAGTTGCATTTTGTGGCTGGAGCAATTTCGCTCAGCAAGGGTTAGAGTAGGAGGACATTTCATTGAATAAATTGGGGTTAATTCATATCAGCAGACTTCCATATGTTGCTGGGCATGTTTGGAGCCCATTGCATTATGTATTACCCCTTTGGTAGGTAGGGGTTTTAGAGTTGTTTCTTCATCAAATAGTTGCATTTTGTGGCTGGAGCAATTTCGCCCAGCAAGGGTTAGAGTAGGAGGACATTTCATTGAATAAATTGGGGTTAATTCATAGCAGCAGACTTCCATATGTTGCTGGGCATGTTTGGAGCCCATTGCATTATGTATTTGCATCATTAGTTAGATCTGATTTGTAACAGCAGACTGGACATTTGAATATTAGAAATTTGGCTTATTTTGATGGATGTTTGGGTACTTTGTTGTGTTGTTTTCATGCTTATTCATGGCCAAACAAATCTGTTATAAATCTGGGTGTTATCGAGATGAATATATGTTGCTGCTAATGCATAGATAAACTCAGAAATTCGCATCAGCAAACTAGCGTTTGAGCAGAAATTATAATCAGAAAATTAGGGCATCATTTTATGTTTCAAAAATCAGAAAAAGAATGCACAAAACTTGGTTAGGATATTTCATGCTAACTACTTGTTTTACCTTTTGAATTATTTGTTTGTACTTCTGAAAATAAGTAGTTATAACCAGGCACACATGCTAGTAGATATCATGTACTGTTTCTGCCTTTTGTTTCTTGAAATATTTTGTATTCATGTTTCTGATTCAACAGAATAAATATTTGAATAGGGCTTGACATTCGATCCTGAGACAGGAGCAACTTTACATATTGAGCTTGCAAGAGCAAATTCTCGGATAAAACGATCAGGTACAAACAGAAACTGCTTGTATTTAAACACTTATGTTTAGAAGAATGTCATTGTCTTGACTCTTTATTATGTTTTCTCTTGTCTCAACTGTATAATTTATTGAATGAGTCTGTCTTTCATCTGTGCAAACAAGGAAGCAGAGTTTCTAAGCTATTCTGCCTATTTTATGCAGATGATGGAAGCAATGGTCCTTATGATAAAAAGATCAGAGGACCAATTGGTGTGCCGGAAGTATCTGATGATGATGGTATGCTCATGTATATTTCTCACCTTGTCAATAAGGTCAGATTGTTGTTGGCAAGAAAGTATTGACATCTGATGTGAAAATACAGTGCAAAATAATTAGACATCCATCATAGCACTTCACTTTCTCCTTGAAGTGACAAGACCATGAATCTCCAGTTTTGCACTCATTATAAGATTAAAGAGAGTATATATTTTGTAAGCAAATGTATTCAGCACAAACCTGAGTTGATATTCAATCCTGGAAATATATGTTACTGAATTTTTTCACAGATCCCTTCAAAAGTCAAATTGCATCTTCCTTCCCAAAAGGTTTGAGGGGAAAGTCAGCTGAAGACCATATGGTGGGGAAAGTATCAACAGATTGGTGCTTTCGATGAACAGTTCTAAGGAAGATATCAAGAAAGCAACGATGCATATAAGACAATAACTTTTGAGGAAATCTATATTTCCAAAAATTGTGCTTTAAGTTCTCTTGACTGCCACATTGTACACACAAACTGATAAGGATATCAGTTGTAGCTATTTTGTTCTTGCTATGAAGTCCTTGCTCTAACATCTGACACAAGAATTCAATCTTTAAGGCACAAGGTGTGGATCAGATTTTCTTAATCCTTCTCATCCTAAATTTTGAATCATTCATTACTGATCACCTGTACTCCAGTTTCTTGACCTTACTGGGCCTAAGGCACCTGTTATAAGTACAAGAGATAGAGTGAAAAATTCATCTACTGTTAAGCCAAATATGGTTCCTTTACCTTGGTCCAACATTTTTAAGGTGCACTTGAATCTAGCATCAGAGCCAACTGTGTTGATCAAATCCAGGCAGGATGGCTTATATCTCCTATCAACACATTTGTTGAAGTATATCACTTTACATGAACCAATTTTCTCGCTTTGTGAACTGCAAACCCCTCTAATTAACACATCCCTTGAAAGGATTCTTTAATTTAGTATGAGAAGACAGCCAAGAGAGCAATACAGCTATTCACATCAATAGTTAGTTCTGCCATTGCGATATCATGTATGCCTATAAGCTTGAAGATTCAATTCATGTGAGAAGTGTCTATTTGCCAAGCCTTCCGAATTCTCTTCAGAACATGAGAACCCAAAAAGATGAAATATGAAGCATTACATTTTAACATCAATGAGAGGAGGACTGTTTCATTCACAAATATTTTCTTTAGCTGAGACAATCTAATGGCTAATCAAAGTTTCCCTCACAATGGCACTAGCCTTGTAACAATCCCTTTTGTAGCCAACTCCAAACCTTGGGTTTTCATATCAACCAGCCAAAACTGTCCTATTTCTCAATCTAGATCGCAAATCTTGTTTAATCTGAAGCATTACACGTTAGTTCTGTTATACCCAAATGTTTTCTTTAGTTGAGAGAATCCAATGCCTAATCAAATTCCTCCACACATCAGCTCTACCAATCCTATTTACAGCAAACCCCAAACCTTGGGTTCTAAAGTACAGAAAAGGTAAACCTATCCTATCCCAAGGCTCACTCCAAAGCTAATTTGTCAAGATCGTTATAAGATTGCAGTATCCAGAATCATTAGGGATCTATTTTGTATGCTGATCTGGTATTCTGTAAGAACCCTACAGGTTCAAACTGAAATTTTTCCCTTTTTGCTGGTCTGAAAATTTCTGACTTGCCTTCAACTTATGTTTCAACAAAGATTTACTATAACATGTAGATTAAAAGGGTTCCAAGCATAAACAGCAAGAAAGGATCTTGAACGTATATTTTAGGCAATCAACAAGATGAACATAAACAAAAATGATCATACCCAACAAGCGTTAGCTTATCTTCCTTATTCGATTTGAAAACTGATTACAAACAGAGGGGCTGGAAAGTAGAGTCAGTCAGGTCTGATTTGAGTTTCAGACCTGCAATTACATCCAATGGTGCCAAAGCACAAGACCAAACCCTAGCTGAATGAGAGGAAGATGAAGCTGAGTGAAGTAGAATGATGTGCCCAGTTGGAAACGACAAGAAAACGACTGTAGCAGCCCACTGGAGGTTGTAGACGCCAAAAATCTCCTCAGATATGACGATGAAATCAATTTGAAGACTGCTGTAACAATAATCTGATTATGCTTGAAGCTGGAAATCGCCAAAAATAACCTTCTTTACCACACGAACCTCTTGAAAACCTCCTTCCAACAAGTAAAGATGAAAATGTCACAAAACAAGTCACAATCTGCAACGAAAACTTCACCAAAGCAATCTGTTTAAGCTCTATGATGAACTCTACTTGAATTCATCTCACATGGTGGAATGGGGACATCACCATACCACGGTATGCAAGGGAGCATCACCTTGAATGGACTAAAAATTACTTTCAGTCAAGAGACAACTCTCTTCAATCAGAATAGCAACACAAAAACATGTCTCTCTCAACCTCCCAAGCTTCCTTAAATAAGGTTCCAAGCCAAAACCGCCCCAAGAAGAGAATCAGATTTGTTTTATTAAAATATTCACTTAAATTCAGGACTAAGGCACCTCAAACCGCCCTAAGCCAAGACCATATTTTATTCCATTAAAATATTCGTTGCCTTCATCACTAAGGCATTCAAGTGGCCTTGGGGAAAGATCAGATTTTTCCTTACTAAAATATTCATGACTTCATGGCTAAGTTTCCCAAACCGCCATAGAAAGGGGAATTCTTCTAGAAGCAGATCTAATTTGATGAGGTCGACTCACCTCCATGTTTGCTTTGTCCTCCTTGTTTGCTTGGTCTTGCAAATAGACCTCCTTGCTTGCTTTGACTTGAAGTAGACCTTCTTGCTTGCTTTGACCAGCAAGTAGACCTCCTTGCTTGCATTGAACTCCTTGTGTGCTTTGACTTACAAGTGGAAAATAAGATCAACATTATGCTTTGCTTGGATTAAGGGTAATTCTCTCTTAATTCTCTAAACACACCTTACCAAAATTTGATCCTCATGGCCAAAATTCATTCCCTTTTCATGCCTTCCAACCCACGGGAATGTTGGATGGGCTAGAATCAAGTCACCATGATGCCACTCCGAGAGTGGGGACATTACAGTCCTCCCTTCTCGGGATTGCTTGCCCTGAAGCAATCACCATACAACCCGCTGCTCCATTCTGATTGAAATGCCAATATGCCATAATTCGTGAAGCAACATAATGGAATCCATGTGAAATGATGCACCCAACCAATCGATACTTGGATCCCAAACCAATCTATCCAATCTGCTGTAAGAGATGCAACTGGAATCTCTCACGAGGTCACCATGAAACTTCCATCCATTATAGTAGACTAGTAAGAAGATGTGAAATTGGACTCTCATATGCATATGAACCAATCCATAAGGTCACCAAACGCTGCTGTTGTAATGTCCCCACTCTCGGTGTGACATCATGGTGGCACGATTCTAGCCCATCCAGCATTCTCGTGGGTTAGAAGGCATAAAAAAGGGGATGAATTTTGGCAATAGGTAACAAATTTGGTAGTGTATGAGAATTAAGAGGGTGTTGACCTTAAGCCAAGCAAAGCATAATGCTAATCTTCTTCCCACTTGCTGGTCAAAGCACACAAGAAGGTGAAAGCAAGCAAGGAGGTCTACTTGCTGGTCAAAGCAAGCAAGAAGGTCTATGTTGAGTCAAAGCAGGCAAGGAGGTCTATTTGCCACACCAAGCAAACAAGGAGGACAAGCAAGCAAGGAGGTGAGTTGACCTCATCCAATCTGATCAGATTCTAGAAGCTTCCCCTTCCTATGGCGGTTCAGGTGACTTAAGGGAGAAGCTACCTGTTGTGACCTTTTCACACATCGCCCCATTCAGATGGGGACCCCCCTAAATTTTTGCTCCATTCCGGTCTTTTGGCTTGGGTTTCTTCTCTCTCTCTCGCTTTGTCTCTTTTCTGATGACCGCCTTTCGAGGGGTTGCGCCCGTCAGTGACTTTAAATGTGAAATTGACCAAGTCTAAAATTAGGGTTTCATCGTTTCTGGTCAGTCCAAGGTCAAGTAAGGTGAATAACTTGAAATTTGAGACTAACATTGTTGTTAGTATGCTTCCAGCAGGTTCTCATTAGGTTTTCATCAGATTCCAAGGTACTTACTATTTTTAGTGAGTGAAATTCAGGGCAATTTGTCAACTATTTTGAAATTCTGACAGTCACAAAGCATCCAGAACATATCAAGCTACTTGCGTGCAAAATTTGAGCGAAAACAGGCAACTTTCTATTTTTAGCAGTCCGGCTTCCGGGATGAATTTCAGGGTGCAGATGCAGAGATTTTCTTTGCATGTTGGCGTATTCCTTCTGGGTTTTTCGAGACCTTCGCGATGATATAACATGCAAGACGAAACGACCACTTTCAGGATTCAGCCTTCTGAGGCTATTTTTAGGGTTTGCATGTCAGGGTTTCTTTTGCATGTCGGGTGATTCCTGATGGGTTTTTCGAGAGCTTCGCGATGGTGTGACATGCAAACGGAGATTCTCACTCAGTAAGGAACTTGCTATTTTTGGCAGGTATGTCCCGGAAGCCGCTTCCCAGCAGTTCAGATTCACGAGCTGATCGCAGTGCCGCAGAAACAAAGGCAAACAAAGTTCATTTGGTATGCATGCGAAGTGAATTAGGGTTTCCAACTTCGGAGCCTAAAAATAGGCGTAAAAAGTCAAAATTTTCAAAAACCGGTGTAAACCACCGCGATCAGCGTCCTTCAGGCCATCTGCTGGTAAAATTTCAAGTTCGATCGAGCACTTACTATTTATAGTAAGTCAGATTGGAAACTGGCTAAAAATAGTAAATTGAGCGCATGCGTCAGTGTCAGCCAGCAGGTCACGTGGTGAGGAGCGCCTCATCCAAATTTCAACTCGATCGGAGCATGGGAGCTATCAAAAACATGAGGTTACTATTTATAGTAAGCCACCTTCAGAAACAGGCTAAAAATAGCAAGTCAGCTAAAAATGGCAGTGTAGACAGGACAATGAGGTTATAAGGATGCAGTACGCAAAATTTCAAGCCATTCCGAGCTTCAGAGACGCAAATTCAGAGGGCTTACTATAAATAGCAGGGTATGAAATACTGGCAGGGAACAAGAAAATTTGTCTAAGTCTGGAACTTCGTCCAGCAGGCTTGGCAAAATGCGCCCAGTTGATGAGGAGGCGTGAAAAATTTCAAAGTTATAAAGTTCATCCACCACACAGGGCAAAATGCGCCCAAACTGGAGAAAGTCAAACGGAGTCAACATCATTTATCCTTCTGCCTAGCTCAAATGCGCCCCAGGTGAGTAAGCAAGTTCAAGAAAATGCTAAGTATGAAGTTCGTCCTGCTCAAGGGGCAAAATGCGCCCAAGATGAAGAAGTCAAAGAAAGTCAACGAAATTTCATCCTGCTGCTAGGCCAAAATGCGCCCAACTTGAAGAGGGAAAAGTTGAAAATTTTTCTAAGTATGAGAAATCCGCCTCACCCCTCAAAATGCGCCCAAGATGCAAGTTTATCCTGTACACAAGGCAAAATGCGCCCAAAAGCAAATTGGTCAAAGCAAAGTCAAAGTTTCTTATCCTCCTCAAGGGGCAAAATGCGCCCAAAGTCATGCATGTGAAGACAAAATTTGGAAGGTGAAGAGTCACTCTTGAGGCGTTGGAAAAAGTTTATCCTTCACACACATGAAAATGCGCCAAGGTTAGAAGAGGGTCAACACAGTCAACAAGCTCGTCCTCCTCACCCTCCAAAATGCGCCCAAACTTGTGCATATCAAGACAAAAAGGTGGAGTTGAAAGGTCATCCAGTGGATAGGCTCAAATGCGCCCATGTTTGGATAGTAAATGGTGAATAAGGATGGTAAGTGGGATGAAAATTTTGCCAAGGCGTGGTAAACTCAAGGTAAAAGCTAGGCGTTATCCTCCATCATGTGTAGAATGCGCCCAAGGTGGTGGGCCTTAGAGAAATTTGGCTAGGCGTGTGTGTTGGGAGCCTAAAAGTATTAGAAAATTGCCTAGGCGTGATTTTAAATCTCCTCTCAAGTGTGTTATACGCGCCAAGGGTGATGAAGGTGGTAAAGTGTTAGGAAATTTTCTTCCTAAGGCGTGGTGTGTGTTGGGAAATATTTGAAGGGAGTGAAATAAAAATGCTAGGCGCCTCAGATAAGAATAAAATATTTTCTAAGTGTTGGAAAATTTCTCCAAGGCGTTGGAATATTTCCCAAGTGTGGAGTGAAATGCAAGTGAAGTGAAATAAAAGTGTGCTAGGCGAATAAAAATTTTCTAAATGAAGTTGATAAAAAAATTCTCCTCCATTGGCAAACAAATAGAATTTTCTAAGGGAAATTTTTCAAGAATGCAAGAGATGATTAAAAATATTTTTCTAAGGCAAATATTTTCTCTCTTTGGAAAATATGCCTAGAACTCAAAGTGGTGAAGTTTTTCGAGGCTCGAGCAAATTTTCTCAGTGATGAAGCCAGAGGACGATGATAATGTAAAGATGAATTCAAGTTCTTCAGTTTGGAGCAACACAGGATGATCGCAGGCGAAGAATGAATTTAAATGGTGAAAATTATATTTTCTAAGGTTTAGAAATTAAAAAATTAAATGAACCCGTTCGTTGGGTACCCATGAATTCGGGACATTCTGAAGAAAATTTTCTTCTGGGTACTGGACATTCGTGATGAATGATGGATTTCCTAGTCTTCCGAGCTTTGCCGACACTTTTCTAGTGAAGAATTTAATCAGTGCTCAAATTGTGAATTTTCCTAAGGGAAAATTTTAAATTCTCTAAGGCAAAAATGAATAAAATGTGCTTTCAAGATGAATTTTCTTCGAATGATGAGTTCGAGAGGAGTTGCCTAGATAATTTTGTTTGAATTCTTCAAGGATGAATTTTTCAGAGCAGAGGAGAAGTTAAATTCGATTTCAAGTGACAGAGCTCCGGCTGGTGGATTTAAAAAGATGAATTAAATTAAATTTTCAAAAGTAAATTCAAAAACGCCAGTCAAAGTCAAGTTTCTAGAAGAATAAGATTCCCGACAACTGGAGACAAGTGTCAGAAACACCAGAGAGGGAAAATTCGAATTCTTGAAGTGGAGTAGTGGAGTTTAATGGCACTGGCTAAAATTAACTTCTTCTAGAATTCGAATTTTAGCTATAAAATGAGCAAGTTTCTTACTTGTTTTCACAGCTGAGGAAGTTGAACTTGCTCTGAGAGTGAAGCATTACAGTGAGTTGCTGAAGCTTGAAGGAGTTCAAAATTTTGCTGAGGAGTAGAAGTTGCTGAAGAGGTACGACTTTGCTAGT
Source organism: Sequoia sempervirens (assembly GCA_007258455.2). Lineage (NCBI taxonomy): Eukaryota > Viridiplantae > Streptophyta > Pinopsida > Cupressales > Cupressaceae > Sequoia > Sequoia sempervirens. Next base: position 18,758 of record VDFB02322162.1, read on the forward strand.
GGCTGAAATTTGATTCATTGCTGAAGTAGAAGTTGCCAGTTGAAGGAGACGCCTTGAAGTGAAGTAAGTTGCTGAAAGTACGAACTTGCTAGTTGCTGATTGCCAGTGTGAAGTACGAATTTGTAGAAGTTCAAGTTGCAGATTGAAGTTGCTAAGGCTGAAGTCCACTTAGAAATTTGTTCTAAGTGTTGGAATTCGAATTTATTCAAGAGAAGAAGCTGAGGTTTGCAAACAAGAAAGTTATTGCAGCTTCTTGAAGACGACTGCAGCCCCTATGTAATGTCATGTATCATTTTTATAAATTAAATTGCTGATGAATGTTGTTGTTTGCAGATGGCTGAAACGAGGACAACTGGAAAGGACAATGGTGCCTCGAGGCAAGCTGTGATCAAGAAACTGAGCAAAACATTCATGCCAGAGTCGAAATTCATTTCAAAATTGGGCAAGTTGACAGACACCAATTTGGGCTCCGTCAACCTGGATACATTCAAGAACAGAATGTTTGGAATTGGAAGTCATCGGCCTTCGACTACTTCGCACAATATTATTCGAAGTGGGTTATATGCAGCTGCTGGTTTTCCACCAGCCATTCAATGCTCGGAGCTGATGATGGAATGTGCTAATTGCTACGAGAAGGAACACCGGTCAATCATGTCACCAGATGGCCAAGTGCTCGCTAATCTTACTCCGGCAGCCATTGGTGAAGCTTTCGGGATCCCGGTGCACAGAAATATGATCTACAAGTCCAGAGAACGAGCTGAGCGTATGTATGCTTCTGCTTTTGAGCGATGCATGGATACAATTAACACCCACTGGATGACCACTCCTAAGCCTTCTCGTACGAAGTTGCCCAAGCAGATCATAGCGGATGACTTGAAGCAGGAATACTGTGACCTCATCATGATGCTGAGTCGGGTTGGAGGTTGTGCACAATCATTCATTTTTGAACCCTGGATGTTTTACTACATCAATCTCGTGCTGGAGGGCAAAGACTATGTCAATTGGGCCGAAATGATAAGTGACAATATACATGAGCAGCTCTTGAGTTTGAGGAGAACGAAGACATTTTACATGAGCTCCTACATTATCTACATGTTGGCACGGATGACGAAGTACAGGGGGATCTGTTACAAGGAACCTGTTGGTTGTGGCTCCCACCAGTTTAAAATATATGATGCCTGTCCACAGTTGCATTTGGCAAGCACAACCCACTACTCGCGTGTCAACGATGCCTTCACCATGTATATCACGAGGCTACTTCAGGAGCGGTTACATCATAGAATCTCGAGGGATGCCCAAGAACTAATTGAGAGGTATGGGTGTTGGTTTGTACAATTTCCGAGATTCTCTTATGTTAGGCTGCAAGGTTTCTTGTCATACCCTTATAGGCTGCCTAAGTACCCAACAGATAGAATATTGATGCTAGAGATATCTAGACAATTGCTAGCCTTTGACAAAATTCAAAAGGAGAAGAAAAAGGGAGGGATAGAGTTTCCAATTGTAATGGGCAACTTAGATGAGGTGTGTCCTTCGATACAGGCAGCTAGAGAGGCTGAGAGTGAGCTTCAGTTTTATCACTTCTCATATCATACAAGTCGACAACACTATGACCCGCATCATAACATCAAGTGGGTGTTGTCGGAGGAGTTCAAGCATAAGGCCACCATAGAGGATTATTGGGCTGATGCAGTTGATGAAATTGAAGTAAGGAAGAGAATGTTCTCTCGGTTGCCTATTACTCTGATCAGGGAGTGTGAAGTTGTGCCGGTTCCAGACCAGGTGAATGAGGATATGGATGTTGTTCATCCAGATTACGCAGCTGTTAGAGATACTCCACTTCCGCCTCCCGATTGGTCAGAGCCCGAGGTTGTAGATTTGGATACTCTTTCTATCCCTGTCATGACATTTACTAGAGCATGGGTCGATAGGAGGGTAAACAGGTTGAAAAGTAGGTCAATTGCCTTGACTTACAATTTGATGGGAGATCACAGGACGCCCACCACAGGAAGAAAGAAACAGATTACAAGAGGTCCAGAGTCCAAGAAGAAGGAAATAGTTAGACAGGAGCCTACTCAGCCAGAACCTCCACGGATTACAGTTGCGACACCATTGGAGACACGTTCTCCAAGTATACAGGAGGTGTCTTTGTTTGCTGATCAGAGGATTGCAGTGAATCAGGTACTGGTAGTGCGGGATGATATTGCAGCCTCCACGGAGAGAGTCAATTGGCCAGAGTGCCACGTACTGGGGTTGTCGGCAGGATGATGAGGGGACTATTACTGACCCTCAGTTTCAGCAGGAATTAGAGGTGGCCATGAATGATGATGATGATATAGTGTCAGGTGATACTCAGCCACTTGAGGACGATGAGCCTCGCCAGAATGATGAAGAAGTTGAACAAGTTAGAGAAGTAGAGGCACAGGAGCAGCAGCCCTTTGACATACAGTATGAGGTGCCCGATTGGCTTAAGGACAGAATGAGAAGAAGCCCTAGTGAGGAAATTGATCAGCGGTTGAGATGGAGGAGTTCTTGAACAGGATCAGTGCACCTCCACAGAAGAAGAAAGCAAGAAAATTTTGAAGGTATCCTGAGGAGGATGGCTCTCGTACTCTCACGTTCTGTTCCTCGAGTTGAGAATGTGACCGGAATGAAGTAGTTCCTGAGGATTATGTGGTCACCACTTTGGACTTGGGACGCCCCACTGGTGCTCAGATTGTTGAGGAGTGTGATAACTCCTTCCTTGCCCTCAAGGATAGATTATTCAGGAAGGAAGGGAAATATAAGAAGTTGAAACGAGAACACAAGGCCTTGATTGGATATGTTCAGCAGTTGTCTCGTTCTCGAGGGCAGGATGTACCAGTGATAGAGCCTCCAGCAGATATTCCTAGAGAGTCGATCAGCGGCTTAGTAGAGTTGGGGAGGATGGCACGGGGAGGCGAATCATGGTCCGCAGAATGCGTGCGAGCAGAGAGAATTTATGGAGGACCTTGCCGCCTTTCGTGAGGCCTCTAGTATTTTGACACGGATGGATGCAGTGGATCATGCTTGGGGTGATGCCCATCTATCGAGTAAGGTGATCCAGCGTCTTGAGGTATTAGGCATGTGCCATTGCGATTGCTGATTGATGGAGGTGTCATTCAGAGAATGACCGGATATGACTTCTCTAGATGGTATTCTTCGAATATCACAGGGCGTGGTTTCTTCAGATAGGCACAGGCAGATTCAGCTAGAGTACATAAGGCTATGGCCAACATTATAGATGGAGTTCAGAATACCTTTGAGGCCATATTTGCTAGGCGGCTGAATCCGGGATGAGATAAGTTTTGATAATTTGAGGGGTTTGCTGGTGCCTTTCTTTGGGATGTTAAGACCTTTGTACAAGATGATTTCGAGAATACTTCTACTTTCTCCACTTTGATCCAGAACACGCAGGACTCCTTAGCTGCTGGAAAAATCTTGTACAAGGCATGAACATTGATCGGTATTAGAGTTTGATTAGATTGTGCTCCACCGTTGTTCATGAGGTTGAGGATACATGGTCGTGAGTTAGCAGTCGAGAGAAGGCCAATGGGAACACACTACTGGACGAGGATCTTCTAGAAGACTGAATATGGAGCATTTATTACATTTACTATTTATGGGAGTGAGTGGGAATCTTTGATTCATTTAATATACCACTCCCTATTCTAGCAGTTTTTAGGGTTAGGGCTGAGGTGGCACGATTCTGGCCACTCTATTGATTGTAACCCTAGCTGTCTTTTGGGACTTGGCTAGCTATATAAAGGGGGAGTCCCCCTCATTTGTAATTCATTAGATTAGACATTAGATCAGGCATTAGCATTAGAGCTAGAGATTGGAGAGATTGCATAGTAGTCATTTTGCTTAGTGTGGAGAAGAAAGAAAGTTTTCCCTTTGAGAACTTTTGGGAGATTGTTGTGTAACACTTTTCATGATAATAGATCTTTTCATTGATGGTGGAATTCGTCTTGTCATGAATAGCTAGCAAGGTCTCTCCTTCCTTTCTATCCAAGTAGTTTAATTTCATGCAAGTAGTTTACTTTGATGTGTGGTATTTTTGTTGAGGTAGCTTCTTTATTCCATACCACCAGCAACTTGTTGATGATAAGTTTGCCTTGCGTGGTCGACTGGAAATTATTTTGTGTTTAACTTCAATTGTGATTTGTATGCTTATATGCATCGTTGTGATGGTGTATGCATGTTGAGTCATAATTTGAATATCTTTTGCTATCCCCTTGAAGATTGCACCGATTTTACCGAGGCTGTCTGACGTGAGGCTAGGTGAAATTTGGTTGAAGTCTGCCAAAACTAAATCCCACATATCTTGCATTTAGAATAGAATATAAGTTTCTTAGGCCTTATACCCTTTACTTTTCCACACATTTCTGATTAGCTTTAGGAAAACAAGCTACATTGCCAAATCATACGCGCAGGAATCCCTTTCAAACCACGTACCCGCTACTAACTGCAAGAAGTCTGAACAATTGTGTAAGTCCCCTCGTAAGAACACAGCAAATACACATCAACCGAACTGGGTCTATTCGCATTAAAGGAACCTTGGAGTTGAACGTGCGAACTTTCTCGCAATCTTAGCGCACGAAATACTTTGATCAAGAGAGAATGGAATAGCCTTCGGACTATTTTGTTCTGCTGTTTGGTATGGTCACAAAAACCACATCAACACTACCATAAATTAATATTTTAAGACCAAGTCTGATCTCCTCCTTGGGGCGGCTGTAGGAAGCTTCCAAGATACATTTTATAATCCCCCAAAAAGGCAAAAAGACTAAAAAACAATTAGATTTTTCTAGAAAGCCTTGGGGGAAACTTAGCCTAGAAGAAAGTGAATATTTTAAAGAAGCAAATCTGATCTTCTTGGGGGATGACCAAGGCTAGTGCCTAGCCTTGAAGCAAGGTAAATATTTTAATTAAAATATTTGATTCAACCCTAGGGCAGCCTTGCCTTAAGGTCTTATTTAAAGGAGGCTTGGGTAATAAGAAAGACATGTTATTTTGGTGATTCTAACTTGTTTGCTGAGAGAGATCTCTTGATTGAAAGTGGATTCAGTCAATTCAAGGTGCTGCTCCCTTGAATTTTGTGGTTTGGTGTTGCTCCCATTCCACCTTGTGAGGTGATTTTAGACAAAAACTCATCATTGAGCTTAACCAAATTGCTTCAGCACAACTCCAGTTACAGTTTGAGACTTTGATTTGTGGAAGAAGAGATTTCAAGAAGATTGCTTAACATAGAAGGGCATTTTGGGCGATTTCTACCTTCAAACATAGTCAGATTTTCATTACAACAGACTTCAAGTTGACTTCATCACCATATCTGTGGAGATTTTGGGCGACTACAACCTCCAGTAGGCTGCAACAATGTATTTCTAGTCATTTCCAGCTAGGTTTATCATTCCACACACTTAGCTCATTTTCCTTCCTAGTAGCTAGGGTTTTATCTAGTGCTTTGGGCACAAACTGGGTATCATTGAAGGTCTGGAACTCAAAATCAGACCTAACAGATTATAATATTCAGTATTTATTGTTGTAACTAGCTTCTAGTCAAATAAAAGAGGATAAGCTATCTTGCTGGTCCTTGTTGAAGGCATAAGTTAAAGACAAGCCTGAAACTTTCAGACTAGCAAATGGAAAGAAAAAGATTTCAGTTAGAACTTGTAAAAGTTCTTATAGTGGTATCAGAGCCTTGTTCTTGCCAGCTAGGAGGGTTAGGGTTCTCTTATGCAATCACAAGAGATTGGTCCACATAGATATTACACACGCAGTAGAGCAGAACAACAAGAAATCCCGTTGATACACAAGAAGACACCATGGGAGATAGAAGAAGTGGCAGCCCTCCAAGATATGATGAGGAAAGAGAAGCAAGGGATATCATGAGGGTATTGCAGCAAGGCAGCAACATGTAGCTGATGTCTTGCAGTAGCTTACAACAACTATACAACAAATGAATGCTCCTAGAAAACGTTCATGAGCATGAAGACAATGGTAGTGCTGTTGGGACTCCAAGAGCACAAAGAACACCTACTCGCACTAGTGATAGACCCTTGCAACCTACTTTTTTAGAAATGAAGAGGAGAATGCTGAAGAAAATGAAGATGCACCATTCACAGATAATGTCATGTCACTGTGACGAATGGGATCTGTTACCTCCACAAGTAAAGGATCATTTGACCTTTGATCGTTACATGAGCCAAAAGAGGGAGCACAGTAGAGCAAGGCCAGATAAAAGGCCAAGGAATCAAAACAAGGATCTAAGACATGCTACAAGTAAACTCACTCTCCCAACATTTGATTGTAAGGGAAAGATCACGACAAAAGCATGGATTCACAAGCTAGATACCTTTCTGACTCTACGACCTTTGGCGGAGGATGAGCCATTCAAATTTGCAACCATGCACTTAGAAGGTATGACATATGATTGGTGGCATCATGGTTTGGTTACCCAAAACCATGACTTGATCCATTCCTATGATGAGTTCAACCGAAGGTTGATAGCACGGTTTGACAGGAAGGACGTAGAAGTGTATTATCGGGAGCTCGCACAACTTAAGCAGAGTGGACATGTGGAGACATACATTGAAGAATTCCAGAACATTGCTGTTATGGTTGCTGATATGTTTGAAAGAAGGGTAGTTATGTTGTTTATTGAGGGTCTAAATGATAGGATGAAGGGCATAGTTAAGACACTCAAGCCTAACACATTACATGATGCTATTCAACTTGCTTTAGACCTTGAGACAACATCTACTTCCTTGCAGCCCACTAAGAAGAACTTCAAGAATTTCAAATCAAATCAGAAATCATTCAATAAGCCCAAGGTTACACCTACTTCATCGATCAATGAGGAGAGGAATGAGCTCAGGAGGAAGAAGCTATGCTTCACTTGCAAGCAACTGTGGGAACCTGGTCATAGATGCCTTGGGAAAGGAAAATCACATCTCATTGAGGTGATATCTGATGATGATGAGATTCCAAATACAGACTCAGAGAGTGAGGAGGAACATGAGGATCAACCTCATATAGAACCTAACGAGAATGAATTTACTATTGCTTCACTTTTAGGAGTTCCACGATACCATTCCTTTCGTATAAACGGAGTCCTGAATGGACAACGTGTTGTTTGCTTGGTTGATAGTGGAGCCATGCACAACTTCATTGATGAAGGATTGGTGGCTAGGAGAGGTCTCCCTGCAGAGGAGTTTCCAGGATTCTAGGTAATAGTGGCCGATGGGTTTAGCATGAGCTATACCAGGAAAGTCTCACAACTAAGCACCCAGATGGGAGACTACACATTGACTGATGACTTCTATATGCTTGGTCTAGGTGAGATAGATGTGGTGCTAGGCATCCAATGGCTCTAGTCTCTTGGAAGGTACATTCAGGATTTTCAGAAGATGGTGTTGGAGTTCATAGGCGATGGAAAGAAAATTGTGTTGAGGGCTCTAGCAGATGGAAAGCCTAGAGTAATTTCAGTTAGGAGGATGGAGACACTTTTCAGGCATGGAGATATGGCATGGGCAGCCCAGTGCTTCGTTTCATTTGAATCTCCTTCTAGAGATATGCCACATCACCATGTGGATATTCAAAAGGTTCTAGATAGGTGCAACATAGTGTTTAGTAACATACCACCTGGGTTACCTCTTAACCGTGGCTTTGGGCATGTTATAGAGATGGAGGAGGGCTCTAAGCCTGTCATTACAACACCATACAGGCATCCCAAGCACTTCAAGGAGGAGATAGAGAAAACAATTAAGGAGCTGCTTGAGATGGGACTTATCCGCCCTCCATCTAGCCCCTTTGCTTCTTCAGTAGTTTTGGTGAAGAAGAAAGATGGGACTTTACGGATGTGCATTTATGATAGGGCCTTGAACAAAAAGACCATAAAAAAAGGTACCTCTACCCAGGATCGATGAGCTTCTAGATGAGTTACATGGGACCGTGTACTTTTCCAAGATCGATCTCAGATTAGGATACCATCAGATTTGTGTTCGAGCAGAGGATGTTCACAAGACAGCATTCAAGTGCCATTTTGGATTATGAATTTCTTGTTATGCCCTTTGGACTCACCAATGCACCTGCTACTTTTCAATCTTGCATATTCAACAAGCAGTTGCGTAAGTTTGTTTTGGTATTCTTTGATGGTATTCTGATATTTAGCAAATCTTGGGAGGAGCACCTTAGACATCTAGATGAAGTACTTGGCATCATGGAGGCTCAGTCTTTGTTTGCTAAGGCGTCCAAATGTGAATTTGGACTACCGAAGATTCTCTACTTGGGCCATGTGATTGGTGCTAATGGAGTTCAAGTGCACCATGAGAAGATTCAAGCCATATTGGATTGGCCAGCTCCAAGGAACGTCTCTGATTTGCGAGGTTTCTTGGGATTATGCAGTTACTATAGAAGATTTGTAAAGGGGTTTTCACAGTTGGAAACACCTCTAACAAATCTTACCAAGAAGGGGGCATTTAGTTGGACAGATGAGGCACATGCAGTATTTGATCAGCTCAAGGATGTTATGAGCTCTTGTCCTGTGTTGGCACTACCTGATTTTACTCAACCTTTTTCTTGGAGTGTGATGCTTTAGGAGAAGGCCTAGGAGTTGTATTGATGCAGAATCGTCATCCCATTGCTTATGAGAGCAGGAAAATTTGGGGTGTAGAAAAGTTATACTCCACCTACGATAAGGAGATGTTGGCCATCATGCATGCGTTGGCCAAGTTCAGATAGTACTTAGTAGGTGGAAAATTTGTGGTTAGGATAGGCCACAACAGTTTGAGATACTTCTTAGAGCAGAAGGACCTTAATGAGCGGCAACATAAGTGGGTCAGCAAGATACATGCCTACGATTTTGACATTGAGTATGCCAAAGGAAAAAAAAATGTGGTTGCTGATGCCCTTTCTAGGAGACCTTCCCTTTGCTCATTGAGTGAGATATCAGCAAATTGGAAGTCTCAACTTCTAGTTGAGTATTCCAAGTCTATCCTTGCATGCGAGATCATGGATGGATGGATCCAGGATGATAGATATCGAGTTGTGGATGATGTTATCTATTATAAGGACAGGATATTCCTAGTACCCGAGTCCAAGCTCAAACAATAGATACTACGAGCCATTCATGACACACCTACAAGAGGGCATCTAGGTTTTTTCAAAACCTACAGACATGTTAGAGAGAGATGCTCATGGAAGGGTCTCAAAGATGATGTCATGCAGTATGTCAGGGAGTGTTTGACTTGTCAACAAAACAAGTTTGAGCACACCTTTCCAGTAAGACTCTTGCAACCTATGCCCATCCCAGAGCAGAAGTGGGAGGGTATATCTATGGACTTCATTACAGGTCTTCCGAAGGTTCATGGACGAGATTGCATATTTGTGGTGGTTGATAGGCTAACCAAATATGCACACTTCTATGCTATATCTTCTGATTATTCAGCTCTATAGGTGGCGGAGTTATTCTTTCGGGAGGTGTTTTGCTTGCATGGTCTTCGTAAGACCATAGTCAGCGACTGAGATAGTAGGTTTCACAGTGCTTTTTGGCAGGAGCTTTTCCATTTAGCTGGTATTGAGTTGACACCAAGCACCAGCTATCACCCTCAAATAGATGGGTAGGTGGAGATCGTCAATAAGTGGGTTGAGGGTTACCTTCGCAATTATGTTTTAGGACAGCAGTGTACCTAGATTAGGTGGTTGTATTTGGGAGAATATTGTTATAATACCACTTGTCATATGTCAATTGGCATGTCTCCATTTAGGGCATTGTATGGATATGAGGCACTATCTTTTATGGACTTGGCCTTTGAGGACAACAGAGCTCCTCGGGCCAAAGAGTTATTGCAGGACACTCAGAACATCCTTAAGGTACTTAAGGATAACATTCAACAGGCCCATAATCAGCAAAAATTGTATGCTGATAGACACCGTGTGTTGAGAACTTTTGAGGTAGATGACTTGGTTTTCTTGCACCTTTAGCCCAATAGAGAGAGTACCTTGAAGAGAAGCGGTGCAAAAAAACTCAAGCCAAGGTTCTATGGCCCCTACAGGGTCATTAGGAGAGTTGGGGAAGTAGCATATGAGCTTGATTTACCAGCAGGCAGCAAAATCCATAATGTTTTCCATGTGTCTTGCCTCAAAAAGGCATTGGGACAGCATGTAGTTGCTTCACTAGTTCTTCCACCCCTTGATGAGGAAGGAGTATTGATACTAGAACTTGAGTCTATAGTTAATTGGAGGGAACATAGTCTACGCAATAAGATGATCAAGGAATACCTGATTAAGTGGAGAGACTTGCCTATGGAGGATGCTACTTGGGAGGGGGAACAAATACTTCAGCGTCCTAATTTTCGATTGCTTGAGGACAAGCAATCTCGAGAAGGGAGCACTGTAATGTCCCCACTCTCGGTGTGACATCATGGTGGCACGATTCTAGCCCATCCAACATTCCCGTGGGTTAGAAGGCATAAAAAGGGGATGAATTTTGGCAATAGGGAACAAATTTTGGTAGTGTATGAAAATTAAGAGGGTGTTAACCTTAAGCCAAGCAAAGCATAATGCTAATCTTCTTCCCATTTGCTGGTCAAAGCACACAAGGAGGTGAAAGCAAGCAAGGAGGTCTATTTGCTGGTCAAAGCAAGCAAAAAGGTCTATGTTGAGTCAAAGCAGGCAAGGAGGTCTATTTGCCACACCAAGCAAACAAGGAGGACAAACAAGCAAGGAGGTGAGTCGACCTCATCCAATCTGATTAGATTCTAGAAGCTTCCCCTTCCTATGGCGGTTCAGGTGACTTAAGGGAGAAGCTACCATAAATTAATATTTTAAGACCAAGTCTGATCTCCTCCTTGTGGTGGCTATAGGAAGCTTCCAAGATACATTTTATAATCCCCCAAAAGGCAAAAAGATAAAAAAAAAATCAAATTTTTCTAGAAAGCCTTGGGGGAAACTTAGCCTAGAAGAAAGTGAATATTTTAAAGAAGCAAATTTGATCTTCTTGGCAGACGACCAGGGCTAGTGCCTTAGCCTTGAAGCAAGGTAAATATTTTAATTAAAATATTTGATTCAACCCTAGGGCAGCCTTGCCTTAAGGTCTTATTTAAAGGAGGCTTGGGTAATAAGAAAGACATGTTATTTTGGTGATTCTAACTTGTTTGCTGAGAGAGATCTCTTGACTAAAAGTGGATTCAGTCAATTCAAGGTGCTGCTCCCTTGAATTCTGTGGTTTGGTGTTGCTCCCATTCCACCTTGTGAGGTGATTTTAGACAAAAACTCATCATTGAGCTTAACCAAATTGCTTCAGCACAACTCCAGTTACAGTTTGAGACTTTGATTTGTGGAAGAAGAGATTTCAAGAAGATTGCTTGACATAGAAGGGCATTTTGGGCGATTTCTACCTTCAAACATAGTCAGATTTTCATTACAACAGACTTCAAGTTGACTTCATCACCATATCTGTGGAGATTTTGGGCGACTACAACCTCCAGTAGGCTGCAACAACGTATTTCTAGTCATTTCCAGCTAGGTTTATCTTTCCACACACTTAGCTCATTCTCCTTCCTAGCAGCTAGGGTTTTATCTAGTGCTTTGGGCACAAACTGGGTATCATTGAAGATCTGGAACTTAAAATCAGACTTAACAGATTGTAATATTCAGTATTTACTGTTGTAACCAACTTCTAGTCAAATAAAAGAGGATAAGCTACCTTGCTGGTTCTTGTTGAAGGCATAAGTTAAAGACAAGTCTGAAACTTTCAGACTAGCAAATAGAAAGAAAAAGATTTCAGTTAGAACCTCTAAAGGTTCTTACAGCTGTGATGATTCAAATTGGCATTAAGACCAATGCCAATGGTGTCATCATACCCATGTATAAGCAGATAATTCATTTCATATGCAATATCCATCAAATAGATATGCCTCCACACGTTCCCAAACAATTGATTAGCTGATGTAATCCATGTCAAATCTGAATGTGCAATGGAAACACAAGTAGGACAGCTACTAACCAATGAAGAATCTAAAAAGATTAAGTCACCAATCAACAAGTAGATGCTTGCCATATCATAAGAAATTGGTGATATAACCAAAGATGAGTTATGGATGTCTTCAACACCCATCAAAGACAACTTTTGAGTGGCCGGTCCACTACGGGAGTCATCAACAAAATCACCAACTGAAAATTCAGAAGTCTTCATTAAACCATCCAAAAGAATAATAATAGCTGTAACACTTGTTTTTTTCAGCTGAACACATCTGTCATCTACCCACAAAAGGTCTAAGATAGCAAAAAGAACAATCACATAGCTGTAGTAAACTGAGATTAATCTCTGAATACCCAAATTCCGTAATCTGAAAATAGGACAGCAACAACAAAACTGAAATCTTTTCAAGACAACAAGAGATTTAGGCCATCTACAATCAGAATATATCAAAGTTATGGCCAAAAGTTCTCTCCAATCAAACATTATGTATGCAATTGAATACTTATGATGGCTGATAGGAGTAAGGACAGCAGCTTCATGATAGAAATTTGACTCCAAAATCATCCATAAAATAATCTTACGGACATTACTATCCTCCATAGAACCCTGAGAATAAACTTCATTATGAAAGTAAGCCATCATTGGATTTAATTTATTGCATACCTGAACCTTATGCCCACCTTCAACAACTAATGAAAACTTCCAGTTGAAGGAGTTTTTGTGTAAAGTAACATTCCATGAGTGCTCCTCACTGGGATCCCATATCCTGTTACTATCTTCTTTCATGTTGCTAACATCAAGTTGGTCCTCATCATTCAACATGAGGAGTGGATTATCATGTGTTAACTCAACTTCCATCATAGGAAAAGAATCATCAATTGATTGGAAGTTGTTTTCACCTTCTTGTTCAAACAATTCATCAATTTGCCCCTTGAATTGATGTACATCAACAAGCTTATTTCCAACTTCTAAGAGAGCCATTTGGGTACTCTCTAAAGAAGTTATTGCTAATTTAAGCTTAGCTGTAAGCTTAACAATTTCAGCCTCTCTTCCCTTAAATGATTTACATATTCGATCAGCAAACTCAAGGACATGATCTCTATTGGAAAGCAGGTTCAAATAATCCGATTTAAATGTTTCAAGAGCCTCTCTGACTGCACACCAATCTTCAAGTGAAGATCTTCTTTCCATGCCCATTTGTCTCCTTTTGGCTTCTGCCCTCCAAATGTGATCCTTAACAAACTTATGTGTGCAATCCAAGTGAGTTAAGGTATGTACAATTTTATCTTCAGTGACTAACAACTGATTTTGTAATTCTAATGTTGAACCAAATCTTCCAACAAACTCCCCATCAACATGCTCATCAATTGACTCTTCTGAAAAGACACTTGGTTCTTCAATTTGCATGGTTTCTGAGTTTTTCTCTTCTCTGTCACTATGATCTGATGATAGGGCAGCCTCAAATTCAAGCATTGAATCATCACCAATGACTGATTTAAAATATTCATCAGCATACTCTTCATCTTGGATCTTTGAGGAATCAATCAGCTCTTCACTTGGCATGGGAATTTCCCACTCATAATCTGAATTACCTTCACAAGGATGGCGAAGATACTCCCCATTAGGCGCTGTCCTGAAAATTACAGTAGCATCAACTTGTTCAACCTTTGAAGTTTCACTGTTTCCTACATCTTCATCAGGATTCTCTACTTCAGTGCTCTCAAGATTTTTTGCTAGTCGCTTTCTAGCAATCTATCAATCATCTTCAACTCATCCTCAAAAGCAATGGCATCTTCAAGGTCTTCATCAAATGAAGAACTCGCAAAGTCCAACACTTCATGCTCACTAACTTCATCAAAACAAGGCTCAACTTCACTAATTTCTGCTGTAGAATTTTCCAAATCAGAAAACTCCTCTATAAGATGTTCCTTACCCTTCCCAAGGTGTGTGCTATACTGGAATTTATGTGTTCTTCTAGCTGCCATAGCTGTCACAACATTGATCCATACCCTCGCCTCCTTAGCTGATATGATTTTTGCTTCTATCCAACTCCATGGTGTGGTATCCATGACAAACCAAACATTATCAAATTGTAGGATCTTCTTGATAAGGAACCTCCAAGTCTTCCTAAACAACTCTCCAGAGCAAAATGATTCATATGATCTTAGCAATTGTCCTTCCATTGTAGATGATGTATGACTAACCATAATGAAACCAATATTGTTCCATTCCACACAAATGGACATAACACTTGTGGCCGATCCATCAAGTGTGTGACCAACTACTCCACCTAACTCTATAACTTGAGCCCTTAATGGATTCTCAACTAGAGTTAACTCATGAGTCTCAAGATGTAAATTAGGGACACAAATAGGATTTTTTGAATCATACTTCTTCTCTTGTTCACACTCATCTACACGTTTTTTCTTGTTTGCTTACCTCAAGACGCTCGTCCTCTGCGTGCTCAACTTCTGCACATTCCTCCCTTGGAAGAAATAACGATTGAAGATAGGCTTCTCTTCGTTGTCTTGCTTGATCTATGTGATTGACTTGTTCCTTGATTTCTTGAAGGTGCTGTCTTGCTTGGGCAGCCAACAACTTTGCCTTCTTAGCTCTTTGTAACCAACTGTCACACAAGACTTGAGTTCTCTTGACATCTTCCATGGTATGATGTATAAAATCAGAACCTTTGTGGCTTGAATCCACAATACATTCCTCATGTTTAACACACAAAACTTCAATACTAACATGGGAAGACTCTATAACATTATCATCTTCATATGATTGATCTATAACCTCATGATTATGTGACGATAATGGACTGCTGTTTGTAAGCAGAAAATCAGAATTATCATCAAAGCTATTTGTGGTGTCTTCATGTGCATTAACAATACCATCTTCAAAGTCACCCAACTCACAATTTGATTCCTTGCAATTACTATGTAGAGTTGGTGAGATAATGCTTTGCTCAAATAATGGATCATCAAAAGAATCCATACCTTTCATGTGTCTGATCAAGAACAATCTCTACATCACCAATGTAGAAATTCGTGTATACTTCACTTGTAAAAGAGGCAAGTAATTCTCCTTCTTTTGTAGATGCTTCATGTCTTTCTTCTTGTAAGGATAATGGGGCCACATTAGAATCATTACAAGATTCTATCCTTTTATCCTCATGTACTAAATTAGCATGTTTCTCAAACTCCTTATGAAGGTTTTTGCAAACCTCACTAGTAGTTTTTCTATCCTCTTTTTGTGCGAATAGATCAAGAGCTATCCTGTGGTATTGTTTCTTTGCCAAATCAGTCTTGTAGTGTTAGCCTGGGATGCAAGTCCATGAAATCAATGAAATATAAATCTTTCTTAACAGATTGAGGGAGAGTATCATATTCTTTAAACATGCTAAGTATTTCTTCCATTCTATCCAGCTGTGTTGAATCTTTACTTGTAGATGTGGATGAGTCATTAGAGTGCCTGGATTGTCTCGAAAGAGAATCTTCATAACGCTGCAAATTATGAGCTAACCTTTGTTGAGTTTGGACAAGGGTCCTTGATGATCTTTTCCATGCTAGGTATCTTTCCCATAATTAACTAACTCGCTGCCCACAACTTAAAATCGATCCAAACTAAAATGCAATCAACTAATTTTACCCAACAGGCTGGCAAAATCCAAGCTTTGATACCACTGTAAGAATCCTATAGGTTCAAACTGAAATTTTTCCCTTTTTGCTGGTCTGAAATTTTTTGACTTGCCTTCAACTTATGTTTCAACAAAGATTTACTATAACATGTAGATTAAAAGGGTTCCAAGCATAAACAGCAAGAAAGGATCTTGAACGTATATTTTAGGCAATCAACAAGATGAACATAAACAAAGATGATCATACTCAGCAAACGTTAGCTTATCTTCCTTATTCAATTTGAAAATTGATTACAAACAAAGGGGCTGGAAAGTAGAGTCAGTTAGGTCTGATTTGAGTTTCAGACCTGCAATTACATCCAATGGTGCCAAAGCACAAGACCAAACCCTAGCTGAATGAGAGGAAGATGAAGCTGAGTGAAGTAGAATGATGTGCCCAGTTGGAAATGACAAGAAAATGACTGTAGCAGCCCACTGGAGGTTGTAGACGCCAAAAATCTCCTCAGATATGACGATGAAATCAATTTGAAGACTGCTGTAACAATAATCTGATTATGCTTGAAGCTGGAAATTGCCAAAAATAACCTTCTTTACCACATGAACCTCTTGAAAACCTCCTTCAAGCAAGTAAAGATGAAAATGTTACAAAACAAGTCACAATCTGCAATTAAAACTTCACCAAAGCAATCTGTTTAAGCTTTATGATGAACTCTACTTGAATTCATCTCACATGGTGGAATGGGGACATCACCATACCACGGTATTCAAGGGAGCATCACCTTGAATGGACTGAAAATTACTTTCAGTCAAGAGACAACTCTCTTCAATCAGAATAGCAACACAAAAACATGTCTCTCTCAACCTCCCAAGCTTCCTTAAATAAGGTTCCAAGCCAAAACCGCCCCAAAAAGAGAATCAGATTTGTTTTATTAAAATATTCACTTAACTTCAAGACTAAGGCACCTCAAACCGCCCTAAACCAAGATCATATTTTATTCCATTAAAATATTCGTTGCCTTCATCACTAAGGCATTCAAGTGGCCTTGGGGAAAGATCAGATTTTCCCTTACTAAAATATTCATGACTTCATGGCTAAGTTTCCCAAACCGTCCTAGGAGAGGATCTGATTGCTTTTTGAACATTAAAATATTTCAATTTGGAAGCTTCCTTTAGCTGTCCAAGGGAGAGATCAGATTTGATCTTAAAATATTATATTTTGGTTGCTTCTCCCTTAAGTCTTCTAAACTACTATAGGAAGGGGAATTCTTCTAGAAGTAGATCTGATTTGATGAGGTCGACTCACCTCCTTGTTTGCTTTGTCCTCCTTGTTTGCTTGCAAATAGACCTCCTTGCTTGCTTTGACTTGAAGTAGACCTTCTTGCTTGCTTTGACCAGCAAGTAGACCTCCATGCTTGCTTTGACCTCCTTGTGTGCTTTGTTTTACAAGTGGAAAATAAGATCAACATTATGCTTTGCTTGGATTAAGGGTAATTCTCTCTTAATTCTCTAAACACACCCTACCAAAATTTGATCCTCATGGCCAAAATTCATTCCCTTTTCATTCCTTCTAACCCATGGGAATGCTGGATGGGCTAGAATCAAGGCACCATGATGTCACTCCGAGATTGGGGACATTACATATTCACTCAAAATATATTTGACATATTATAAATTTATTAGAAAATAAAATGAAATTTTCTGATATGTGAGAAATATATGAACAGGAAACTAATATAAATATGATGCAAGGTGCATGTATCATTGAGATGCATGTCTATCAAGTGTTTTGTAGCATGCCTTCCCCTTTTGGAAATGTTTCGTCCTGAGAGCACATAATGATGATATGCTATGTTGCCGAATTACCCAATTTACATGTCAATTTCGGGCATCTTAGAATCAGGTACTGCTCGGAATCCCTGTGGAATCAAACATGGTTCATATTTTTGGAGTAGAAATGTTTCAATTAGTCTCTAGCCAAATCTTGACGAATCCATTGTCGATGTGGCGTTTCCAAACAGATCCCAACACGATTCGAGCACAATTTTCCTAGTTTTTTTTTCATTTTTTTGAATGAGCGAAAACCCTAATTTGTTGTTCCAAAAAGCATTTTGTTTTTCACAATATTCACCCAAATCAAGAAATGGATGGAATTTTTCCGTATCCGGACCGGAAGGTCATTTTTCGACATGACTGCCAAAATCTTTCCTGAGGAATTGTATATCATATGCCCTTGAAGAATGCTTCCTCGTAAAGAATCAAACATCATATGCTTGCTTTGTTGTGCAACTCCCTCTCTCCCCAATGGATTGGTCCATTCCCAAGAGCACTCGACCTAATCTGCTTGTGTGAATCTCTAACCGCGCATTTTTATATTTTATTTTTAATAGTTTTAGGTTTTAATATTGTTAATTATAATATATTAATATAATTATAACATTATTCATAATTTAATTTATAATATTTAATAAATATTAAATATTAAATATAAATAGACTAATAGACTAATAGTTTAATATTTATTATTTTGTAATTTGATTTATAATTAATAAATGCAAATGTTTAATAATATATAATTATTATATATGTTGTTAGTAGATTATATTTATAGTTTAATAATTAATTATTAAACTTGTATTATTAATTCAAATTGTTATATATTAATAATAATATTATATAATATATAATCTTTTAATTTATATGTATTATTTCTTATTATAATATTAACTTACTAAATTGTATATGAAACAATTAATATTATAATTACAATAGATTTTTAGTTCTTGTTTTTAGGTTGCAAATATGTACATATTTATGATTTTTATATGTTTTTTGTATGGACATACCCAACCCCCCAAAAAAATTCTGCCGTACCCACGTACCCATAACTGTACCTGATTTGACAACTTGTATGATAGGCAATAAGATCTTGATAAATTTTCACAGTAGTGACACATCAAATTAGGATGGGCCCATTGGAGATTAATCTTGATAGGAATTGAGTATGCTTGTAAGGCAATACTTGAATTTCATTGGCTTGGATGTTTGAATTTTTCCTGAGTATCTTGTACACCTTTTATTATTAAGACCTTTAGAATTCCTGTGCTGGAACTGAATACTTGTTATCAATGTGGATGGTGATAAGGGTTGATCCTAGCTTCCATTGATATCTGTTGGTTGTTATTTACATTTCTGTCAAAGCCATTATTATTTGTGGCAGTCTGAAGAGTATTTATATGTAATAATATCCCTCTAGAGTTTAGACAGGTCTTTTTTGGACTGAGAATTGACTGGTAGTTTAAATTGCAGTATATGATAAAAAAATGACTTACTTGAGCTTCTTTGTAGGCAATGCAATGCCATTTTTTTTGCTTGGGTATTTCAACCACCTGTTGTGATGGCCAGGTGCACTCAATACCAGTGCCATGAGTAGAGCACAAAAATAGAAAGCCCTGTGATTTGAGTAGAATCACATGATGACCTTTGGGATTGCAAATGAGAGTTTTCTATGGAATAGGAAATACAACACAATATTTGATATCAACGGGAGGGGATTTTGCCATTGCTTCCCTTGTCCTCTTCCTTCACAATTTTTTCATATCAAAACTGGTAATTAGATAATCCATTTCTCTCATAACTTCTTTGGGTGCTTTATCAGACTTGCTCACATCATGTCTAGATATTTGAGCAAGGTGGTATTTTAATCTATTAATTCCACCTGTAATAAGTTGACAAAAATTATAGCAGATCTTGCCCTTGGCATTACCTTGTATCCCATGCTTTCATGCAACGTCTTTCCTGCCATTGCTTTGTGCTGAGCTTGTCATTGCTGATTTGAACATTAAAAGAAATCATCAAGGTTTCGATATTTTTTTGTTATGGTAGACATTTATATGATAAAATAAAATGAAACACTACTGTAGAGTTGGGAAATGATAAAAGTAAAAAATAAAAAATTGGGTGGCATAACACTTTAGGTTTTCAACCTTTGTCATTTCAAATTTGTAAAAAAGCTTTAGATATATAAATATGTAAAATCCACTTCAAACTTATTTGAATCTTCAGTAGGCTTCAAATATGCCTTCCAAAAGTGTTAACAACCCTTGTCTCATTTCACAAGCTTGTAGCTCTATTGGGTGAAAAGAGTTAACAAATGAAACCTCAGTGGATGTATTTTATGATTTTTTCTGCAGCAAAGTCCAAGCCAAAAATCCATGAGTTCATGACAGAGACATTGTTGCGTGCTAATAGGGACTTGGGCAAGTTTGGGTGAAACCATGGGCTGGACTCCACTCACGATTATAGGGTCTTGATGTGGTTCCTTAGTTGACTTGTGACTCATGGCAACTCAGCATGGTTTATCAGTTGACTTGTGAGTTGTGCTGAGTCTTGGTGAGTCCATACTGCGCTTTCAAACTATGATACATAGTGCATTGTGTCTCATAGATTGTAAGACGATTCAATATAGGGAGATACTGTGGAACTTATAGCTAGAGGAACTGACATAGATTTGAGGATTAGGTTGCACATATTGGGTTGGTACAACTAGACGAGTCTATTAGTTCCAATGATGAGGAGTATGCCACGACATTTGTATTAGACAATGAGTTAGATTAGCCATTGTAAATTTGTATTGCAAACTTTTTGAGTATATATTGCATGGTTTGATTACAAGAGGATGATTCTTGGCAACAATATTCAATTAGCACTAAGGGAGCTACTGATTGGTTGCACCAATTTATATTGATACCCAAATGCTTCAAAAGACTAAGGATTTAATTGACTTGTAACACTCCAATTCAATGGAACTCCAAATTTTGAACCAATAATAGTAAGTGTAAGCTAATGATGGGATTCAAAACAGCTAGGTTTTTTCTGTCGGATTGTAACCCCATTGACCTGAATTTACATCACCTAAAGATTAATTGATGTTTCTCTAGGTTTCCAAGATGGCTATAAGAATTACAATCTGCCATATATATATATATATATATATATATGTATATAGATGATGTAAATTCAGGTCAATGGGGTTACAATCTGACAGAAAAAACCTAGCTGTTTTGGATCCCATCATTAGCTCACACTTGCTATTTATGGTTCAAACTTCAAACTTTGAGTTCTGTTGAATTGTAGTGTTCCAAGTCAATTAAATCCTTAGTCTTTTGAAGCATTTGGGTATTAATATAAATTGGTGCAACCAATCAGTAGCTCCCTTAGTGCTAATAGAATATTGTTGCCAAGAATCATCCTCTCGTAATCAATCCATGCATTATTGTTTACTAACCAGGATTGGAATTCTTATTTTGATCAAACTACTTCTTTCATTAGACTTTGCATAAGCTTAGACGTAAAGCTTCTTTGAAATCATATATATATGAGTATTTTCAAGTTATTTGCAACTAATGCTACCATGGTTTGTTCCAAACAAACTAAATCCTTATAGCTGTTAAAGAGCACCCTGGACTTAATCTATGTTGCTGGTTAAAGCCAAAATATCCCCTAATTTTACATATAAAATATTTAAAAATGCATATAATTTTCTAGCATTTTGTTGCAGTTATATATGTATTTATGTTTAGAGATACCACAGTATACATTCTAGTTTTTTCTTCTTGTTATACATTTGAATTGTTTAGTGTCATTCTATTCGATCTCCTAAAGTTCTCTTGTAGTTATTTAAGTTTTTATGCTTAGAGACACCATTATGTGCAATTTATGGCTTGTCATAGTTGTGGGTAGGGACAATATTTTTGTTTAGGATGTGCATATACTTTTCTATGGTCTGCATTTGAGGCAGCTTAACATTGCTACAAGTCTAATGAATTATAGGGTGTGCTTTGTCCAAGAAAATGTAGCTCGCTATTATATTTGATCAATCACCAATTTTCATGGGAGCCATTCTTTATCATTCAAAGGTTCACTTAAACATTAAGATGCATTTTTTGATTGCTTAGAGATTTGCCTTATAATTTATACAATAAATTAAGATATTTAGATAGCTTTCTATACTTAAAGTTTCAAGGACATTCCCTAAATTTTTGCATGTAATCTAGTAACCATATGCCCCTGTGCCCTTTCTGTAACCTTATTTTACATATGCAGTACTAAAATCGACAAAGTTTGTACCTCAGTAGGCTCCCATGTTGGGTACAATCATATTTGGTGATCATTGAATGATCCAAAATTTGTAAGCTCCAAAAAACACTTGGTTTTGTCCATACAACAAGCCATTGCTTTACAATAGGAGAAAGTTATGAAACAGTTGTTTCGGAAACAAACCCACTGCCAGATGGAAATCAGTGGTTTTTGTCACAACACTTAACACAGATTTTGAAATGAACCTATTTACATTTGGCGCTGCTAATTCCAAATTGATGCCTTTGAGTGCTTAGGAAAGGTTTTGAACATCTATAAGAGAGTGTTTCAAAGCCAGTTGAAGGGTTTAGAGGATTTCTAGTGTGTTGTATGTATAAGGAGCTTCCATATTAAAACTAATAAACACAATTAGTACTTTAGAAAAGAAAGAATCTGACTGAAAGAATCTAATTGTTTTCCTCAAAAGGCATAGAATGTATCACTTATATTAAAAGGTGCTATATATTTAATAACTTGCATGGATCAACTTTTTTTCAATTTTGAGGATAAAAAGAATGTAATACAATATAGCATTAAGACTGCTGTCTTATAAAGTACATACAAGTGAGAATTCTCCATACAAAAGTTTAACTTTCAATTTAATACAATATAGTAAGGCCCATTGTATTGTTCTCTCTCCTAGCTCAAGCAATATGGTCTGTGTAACAGCTGTAATGAGGGAGAGTATTATTTGAGTGCTTTACCCCCAACTACAGACCAGGTGATCCCTTGCTCATCTTCCTACTAGAAGTGGCCCAACTATTCAACGAGGATGGCAGAAAATGACATCTGCAGTAGTACCATAACCAAATCTGAGAATCAAGTGTATTTAATTACAAACGCTATCACATGCAGTCAGTCATGCAGACCTATGATATTCTCTAGCTATTGATGACTTTCAACTACCATGCAATCATGAGAGTACAATGAATTGACAATGCATACAGTTATAATATCATTTTGGCTAAAGCATTTAATAATAATCACATTCTTTATATAGAAACGTGGGTCATCGATTTACAACATTATGATCTCTTGCTTGATCATCAAAATGATCATAAAATAATTGTAAAAATATAAGGTGTAATTTAGAATACAAGTTTTCTAGAAAAATATAGTATTTCCCAAAGTCCCAGCATTCCTTACCCTTGAGCGAGAAAAACTTAATAGCATATCATTTAAATACCGTCTTTTTGCTATACCAGGTAGGTAAGTTCATTCAATGTGCCTATATAGTGAAACTATAGTCTTACATAGGGCTGTCTATAGAGATTCTATTCACTTTTTGAAGGAACAGTCATATAAGGCTGCCACAGTCCTGTTTTTATATCGTATAACAGTCATGCATAATGCTGTTTTGAAGAATTAACAAACATATGAAATGCTGCCCTGACATAATTTCAAGAGTTAAGGCATATAACCAAAATAACATAGGTCATAGCCAAATGACACATAGATGTTGAGTTCATAGTTGAGTTTATTGCTGTTCATGCACAGTTTCCAGCTATACTTCAGTATTCAACACTATAATTGCCTCACATATACTACCTTATATGGCTGTTTTAACATGTTAGACTTATAAATATAGATGACTTCACATCATTGATCTAAATGTACAAAAGAAAACCTTTTTACTCAGCCACATATGTATATACATTTAAATAATTCCAATGACTGTTCACAATTTTGATTATGAATAACTTAAAATATTATAAAACCTTTCATCATACATATATATATTTCTGTGTGTATATGCACACACACACACACATTTGTATAACTAGTTCAAAATTAAAATCAACACAACATCTTGGTTATGTTTTCATAGCCCCAAATTGGCATTTCATATATATATATATATATGAACACTAGTGACTCATATATGAAAATAAACTAGATTTACTCCAAATTCAGGTTACAAGGCCCACCTGGCATTCTATCAAACACTTATCATGCGTCACCACCACATACAAACATAATTTTACAGCTGTTTTATAGCCAAAAATATGTCGATATAAAGTTAGATAAGCAAATATCAATTGCTAGTTGCTATATTCAACCATATGTAGCACTGGTTATACAGTTCTAATGGACATTTATGACCAATTTAGTTCCTAAAAATTTAAAATCATACACACAGACATCATTTCTTTGTTTATCCAATATTTGGAATGCACACAACTGAAAGGAAAACCCTTTTTAATGGTCTCAAACCCTCAACCTATGAATGCAACCATCATCTCAATTCCCCATATAAACTAATAGATTGAGAATTTTATACAACAAAAGGATTCCAACCACATACCCGGTATAAAAGGTCACCAATATTTGTATTATAGCTACCAAGTTCCTTCCAAGTTCTAGCCACGGATTTTTACAACAGCTCCAAACAAATGCTCCCAAACTCTCCAAAAACAATGATGCCTTGAGAGGTGGTTTTTTATGTACAAATCCCTTCCAAAGAATGCAAAACAAGCACTTGTCACACCCTCATGGGCTTCATGGTGGACAACAAACTCCAGATTTTCCCACAGAACACTCACACAAGTACTTTCTGTTAGTTTTATGATCAGATGTAAAGCACAGAAATTTAATTCAAAATCAGATATAACACAGCATATACCCTGGGCAAACCCTCCACTTGAGGGAGAAAAACCCAGTAACAATATATCACTTATATATTGAATGTCAACACAAATGTCTCCTTTACAAAGAGGCCGATATGAAGGCCAAGAGAGAGCACCACAATCTGATGCTAACACAGTAACAAAGTGATGCAATCTGCTGATAATAAACTCAGCCTTCCACAGAATATCGATCTGCACTTGATGACAAACTTGCACCTATGAATCTTGAAATTGTGATGAACAATGAATGGAATCAATGAATGATCAACAATGAAATGGCCATCGAGTATATACAAAATGAAGGGAGAAGTCGTGGCTCTCCAATACAACAAGTCGGCCTCCATGAAACATCACGCCTCCAATACTCAAGAGGTCGGCTTCCTTGAAATTTGCAACTCCTCATAAGTTCGTATCTTAACAATAATTAAATATTAATTGTCATCAAATGAGGCACCTCCTCATAATCGATATCTCCATAAATTAAATAGCCAATGGCTATCATTTAATTTATTCACCCGACGCTGTACAATAACATCAACACTTTCTACTCCCATAATGCATAATGACGTGAAAAAATCTGTGATTTCTGCAATGGGGTGGCCTTACTAGCCACCACAAATCCTTGAAAACTCCGACGGCCCATCCACAATATTCTTCGTGCTCATTCCAAGAAGAGAAACCCTTAGAAAATTTGAAATGAGAGTTTATATATTTAAAAAATGGCTTGATTATATAGTTATAACTAAAATCTAAGGTGTTTTTTATACTAATAAAGGAAATATCATATTTAAACTAAAACTCAAATAGGAAATATCATATTTCATATTAGCATAATCCAATAAACATAGTTTATCTTATTGGAGGAAGTAAAAACTATGGCTTATAAATTCTTTATTTTGAAAGATAATCAGAAGTCCTCAATCACAAATTCGTGATGACACTCAAGCAACCCCTACATGCCTACACAATGCATCAACATACAATCAACCTGCGAATTCGTGTGTGTGGGTTCTTGGAGTGTATGGTACAACTGCTTCATTGTCACAATCTGCCTCCCTCTCTTGGATAATGCTCTCCCTTAATAAGTGAGGGGGAAAATATAACTTGCATCCACCTCATGCCAATAGATAGTAGTTAGTTCGTGTCTGTAGACCCTTAAATTCGTCCACACCCAACCACACTAGACCTTATCCTATTCCTATCCATTAATTAATCCTTATCCTTATTCCTCACTCTTAATTAAATAAATTTATATTTATTTTATTAAGTCTAACCTTTGTTTTCTTATCCCACAAGAATAGAATAAATGCAAACTATTTATTTAATTCTCCCATTTTCTACTTCAATCCAATTAGTTAATTAAATAAATAAATAAACTAGTTAATCTTTGCACATTCCTAAGTGCGATTTATTTAATTAGTCTTACCTAAACCCCTTTTATCTCTAAAAAGCTATAACAAAATCCTAGCCATCCATTATTTCTAGACAATCCTAACCAACCATTTAGCACATGTGACTCTCACATAGGTCTCCTTCCCATATCCGTATGTGTCTTCACACATGTGTGAGAGGGCACTTCTTTAACACATGTGAGAGGATTCACTTGTCTTCCAATCAAATCTCAACCGTCCATTCTCTATCCAAGAAATCTATAAATCCGACTCTTACCAAGCCAAAATGATCAACAACATTTCATCCTAAAGTCATGTTGTTGGATCTTCAAGCAACCTACATTCTTTCATCATTCATCAACATCATTTATAGCACATCAAGATGAGTTGAGAGATCTCTTGTGAGATGTCTCAACCTTGGGCATATTCTCTTCAAGCTCAATCCGAGGAGCATTAGAGAGCAAGGCAAAGGTTATTTGTTTGCATTTTAATCTCTATATTTATCCTTGCTTTCATTGTCTTCAGTGTCAACATCAAAAGATCACAATCACGAACCATTAATAACAATTAAAATATCAGTAATATATGATTTATGAAAATAATCAATATCATCATATTGTTCATCAATTATTCAAAAATGACGACATATGCAAAATATTTAGATCAACAAGATATCATTTCAAATCATAGTATTCCATAAAACAACGAAATACTAATTGTCATAAGAACATGCAAGTCATAGTGTCATCACATTTAGTACATCATATCAAAACATTGAATATGCACATACTTAACCAGTTATTTAAAATTAAAACATCAATTTTTTTGTCCATAATGAGTAAATAAAAACAGGATATGGCACTATGTGTTGATACAAGGAGAATTTGGTTTTAGGAGACTGTTTAAGCTTGAGAGTGAGCAATTGGAGCAAAAATTGGTTGTATCCCCTCTCTGTACTAGTGTTTCTGGTAATATCAATAAGTAGCTACTAGCTAGGCATTTTCCAATACCAGCTGGTTTTTCCCTCTAGTGAGTTTTTCTAGGATAAAAATTCTCTGAGTTTTTTTTGTTGTTGTTGTTGTAATTTCTGCAATTTCTCTATTTCTAGCACAACATTCTTGCCTCATTAATTGTCATTATAATTGAGCAAGTAGGATGGTGGGTTAATTCAGTGGTTTCATAGTTTCTATAACATGTTTGATGAAATTATTAATCATTTTGCTATTAGAGCTTGTTGCTAATCTTTGGGAATTGAATTTGGGAGCTTTATGATAAGGACCAGATCTGCAAAAGATTAAGAGTTGTTATCTGGCAATCTAGAAGCTGGTACATGTAAGTGGAATAGGGAATGAGAATGGAAGGAGAACTGAATGCCAAAATGACAACCTTGAAAGGCCACATAGAGAGGATAATGAAGAACCAGACATGGATCACTCAACAACAAGAGAATATGGATTGACAATAAACACAAATTGTCCAAAATCAGTCGTCTACAATTTTTTTGGTGTGAGCTCTACCCAAGAAATCTGTCATTGAAGACAATGGAGAAGATGAAGGTTACTAGGAGACAATATGGATTGAAATGAACCCTGAAAATAGTAAGGTGAAATCTAAAACTGTTCTATTCAAATTTGAAAGCAAGATTGGAATCAAATAGTTTGAAGGACAGATTGATGTAAAAATTTTATGTACTTGGTTCAGACAAATGGAGGTATATTTTAGCTTGCACAATGGGAAAGCTATCTAACATCCTCATGGGTGAAAGACAAACTGATGGTGGCTAGTTGAGAGGGTTTCAAAGATTTATCATGTAAGAATTTCTATCCAATTGGCCATGTTTAATAAAAAAATTAATTGATTGTTTTTAGACAAGGTGGTGCACCTAGTGTGCAAGGTAGGACTACATCAGAAAATTTTGGAGACAAGCTATGTTATTGGGCATGTACAGTTGGAGGAGGAAGATGTTCTCATCCAATAACTTTGAGAACTCCATACCTACCTCTATAGAAGGGTGATTACTTAAAAACTGCATGGTTGAACAAAGCATGTTTTTTGACCTACTAGATGTAAATGGTAAAAAGTTACTTGTATTAACATAAAAAAGCTTACAATATATAGAGAGCTTACATAACTGTAGATATTAAATATATCTACCTACCAAAAGTTACTGTAGAAACAGTAACAGCAAAATAGACTAAACAAAAACATAACATTGACCATTAAATAATTTAAGTTGCCCCCTAAATTTGATAAACTTATCCGGGCTCAGAGACTAGGTGAGAATATCTGCAGTCCGATCCGCTGTTGGAACATACTGCAGCTGAACTGATCCGTCTTCTACCAGCTTGCGGATGTAATGACAATGAAGCTCGACATGCTTGGTACGTTCATGGAAGACTGGATTTTTGGCCAGTTTGAGCACCCCTTGATTATCAGTGTACAAGGGAGAAGGTCCTGCTTGTGACATGTGCATGTCAGAAAGCATCCTACAAAGCCAAACTGCCTCACATGCTGCTTTAACGGTTCCTCGATATTCAGCTTCTATCGAGGAAAGAGCCACTGCCTGTTGCTTCTTGCTGGTCCATGTTACAGCACCAGTACCCAAACTGAATACATACCCAGAAGTAGATTTTCTATCATCCACTGAACCTGCCCAATCTGAGTCTGTGTAACCAATCAGCTTTGGATCGTTGCATCTGCCATACAAAATGCCATAGTCTGAAGTGCCCTTAACATATCTCAGCACCCGCTTCGCTGCAATCCAATGATCAGCTTTTGGAGCTATCATGAAGCGAGAAATGTAGCTCACTGCAAAACTGATGTCAGGTCTAGTGGCAGTGAGGTAGATGAGACTGCCCACTAGTTGCTTGAATGTTGTTTCATCGACCGGAGGTGAATCAGAGTTGGCTGACAACTTCAGGCCCTTCTCCATAGGTGTGGAGGTAGGTTTGCAGTCCTGCATCCGAAATTTGTCAAGCAAACTTCTGGCATATTTTGACTGAGAGATAAAGATGCTACCAGCGGTCTGCCAAACTTCAATACCCAAACAATAATGGAGAAGCCCCAGATCTGTCATGTCAAAAGCCTAATACAAATCTTGTTTGATTGCCGCAATCAAATGTGCTGAACTACCAGTAATGATCAAATCGTCAACATAGACAACAAGAAATAGAATATCATCACCAGAGTGTTTGACATACAAATTAGTGTCAGAAGGGCTGCGCTGAAAACCATGATCAACCAAGTAATGATCAATCTTGATATACCATGCATGGGGAGCTTGTTTCAGTCCATAGAGTGCTTTCACGAGCCTACACACCTGATGTTCTTTGCCGGCAACCTTGAAACCAGGAGGCTGCGTCATGTAGACTTCTTCCTGCAAATCACCGTTGAGGAAGGCACTCTTGACGTCCATTTGATGAACTGTCCATCCAAATTGGGCTACAATAGCGAGAAGAAGACGAATTGTGCTCATCTTGGCAGTAGGAGCGAAGGTCTCCTCGTAATCAATGCCCTCCCGCTGTGTGAATCCCCAAGCAACTAATCTGGCCTTGTATTTATCCAGAGTACCATCGGCATGATACTTGACCTTGTAAACCCATTTGCAACTGATAGGTTTCTTCCCAGGAGGAAGATCAGAAAGAACCCAGGTGTGATTCTTCAAAAGACTATGATATTCTGTCTGCATAGCCTGTTCGCACTCTGGAATTCCTTTAGCCTCTGAATATGTATGAGGCTCGTAGATGCTGTGGATGTTGGCCATAAGAGCGAAGTTGACTGTGTGTAGCTGCTTGCTCTTGCTACGAGTTGATCGGCCCTCAATGAGTTCATCATCATGAAGATCGCCGATTGTCTTGGCCCACCACTTAGGCCGACGAGTAGAAGTACCAACATCTGGAATAGGAGTAACAACATCTCCTGGGATATCTAGAACAAAGTCATCTGGATGTGAGTCCTGAGGAAAGTCAGGTGGTGCAAGATCATGATCAGTAGACTCCTCATCTTCAGAGTCAGAATGCTCTGAAGCCCTCGCATCAGGGGAACCAAGAGGAAGACGAACACCCTCATCAGGAACCTTCATAGGCTGATCCGCAGGACTAGTGGTAGGAACAAATGGACCAGTAGTCTCATCAATCACAACATCACGACTGAATATGAGACGATCCGTCTCCACATCAGCCAACCTGTAGGCTTTGTGATTGTCGCTGTAGCCAGTAAACATAAGTGTCTGGCTCTTGGAGTCCAACTTGGCACGTTTGGCATCTGGAATCCATACATGAACGGTAGAACCGAAGACTTTCAGATGGCCCACCTTAGGCTTACGTCCTGACCAGGCTTCTTCAGGAGTCATCTTCTTAACGGCTTGTGTAGGTGACCGATTCAGGAGGTAGACTGCAGTGTAGACTGCTTCAGCCCAGTATTTCTTAGGTACATTTCTGTACTCGAGCATAGAACGAGCCATTTCAGTAATGGTGCGATTCCTACGTTCAACGACACCATTCTGTTGAGGGGTGTAGGGTGTGGTAAGTTGGCGCTTAATGCCGTGTGCAGCACAAAAAGAAGAGAAGTCAGCTGAACAAAACTCCCCCCCATTATCTGACCTTAGAGTAACAATGTGAGAACCGGATTCCTTCTCAACTAAGGCTTTAAACTGCTGAAATGTGCTGAACACATCTGATTTTTGTTTCAAAAAATACACCCACATTTTCCGACTGAAATCATCAACAAACAATAAAAAGTACCTGGACCTAGTAACAGAAGGAGTATTCATTGGCCCACATACATCAACGTGAACCAGTTGAAGTACCTTGGAGGCTCGCCAAGAATCACCATCCGAGAACGGTGTCCGATGTTGCTTGCCAGCTTGACAGGCTCCACAAACTCCATTATTTTTAGTTTGGATCTCAGGTAGACCAGCAACAAGACCCTCCTGAGATAACTGAGAGAGGTAGTGGACATTCAAGTGCCCATAATGCTGATGCCAAAGTTTGCTGATGGTTGTACTTCGGGCAGCCAAAGCGTGCTCTTGAGAATCACCGGAATCAACAAGTCTATACAGACCATGATCCTCAAGTCCCATAGCAATTGTAGTATGAGTCTCCCGATCAACGATGCTGCAGGTGGACGAGCTAAAAACAACATCCAACTGGGGAGAATGCCTCATGATTTGACTGACTGAGAGGAGATTATTGTAATGTCCCCTTCTAGTTGACATCTCTTAGTGCTTAAGATTAGCCTATTATGTGACCCTCGTAGGCTGATGGGATGGATAGAGGGTCTTGTTGGAGCTTGGCTTGGCTTCGGTCATCAGAATCTACCAGTTTGGCTTTCGTTCGGGGTCGTTCGGACTTCATTAGCTTGACTTGCTATTTTTAGTAAGTAAAGTCATTCAGCGGAGCACCCCTGCTATTTTTAGCAGTTTAGTTTGGTCGTGTGTAAATTCAATCACTTATTCTCCAGCTTCAGACGGTTCGTTAATCAGACGTATTTTGAGGAAGATATTAATATTTAATGGTCAAATTAAATATTAATTATTTTGAAGCTTATATTATAAAGTTATAATATTATTTAATATTATAACTTAAGTGATTTCTAAAGGGGTCGACCAACATTGAAGAGGGGCCACTTTTCAAGTATATTTTATAATTAAAAGTGCGTTCGAGACTGTTGAATAATTAAAAGAAAAGTTCGAACTTTATTTAAATGATGCCTTTTTGTGAAAAGTCGACTTTTTGAAGGATATAAGGGTTTCATTGGGAAAAGAGCTCATTATGTTATGAAATCGAATTTTGATCAAGTATTCTTCCAGAGAACGGAGCCAAGGGTTTTAGTTGTCTTTCGGCATTGGAGAACGAGCCATCTTCAGTGTTGCAGTTCAGAGGCTGTGAAATATCAGCTGATTTATTGCTTTCAGAGAGGTAGCTTCATTCAGAGGTTATCACAGCACGTATACAGAGATTGCATCTTCAGGGTTTTTTTGGTTTGGTATTCTTCCGGGAAGAGTTCTCATTCCTAGGCGCATCTTATTCCCAAGATCTGAACACTTATTACAAGGGCCGTACAAATCGTACTTGCTGCTGCTACAGATCCGTACCATTGCTGCAGGGCCGTACTTTTTCAAGTACCAGGCCATACCTCTTGCATTGGAAAAAACGCCTTCTCTTTTGGCAGTCTGCCTTCACCAGTGGGGGCGCATCCTTCTTTGCCTTCATTTGCTATCATCTGGCGCAGGGGAAAGTGGATCTTCATGAAGGCCGTACCATTTCAAGGTCTTTTCAATCTGCTGCAAATACCAGGTTTTCATCAATAATATTGTTGCTTTTTTCAGTTGCATGTTATCAGATCTTGTTTGTAATCAGTATAGAAGATCAATAAACTTATTGGCATCAATAGATCAATCAGTTTCCATCACTTTTAGACTTGTGGTATTTTATTTCATTTTTATAAGCAATTTCTTTCAAAATCGCACTTCATTAGTTTATGCACAAAAACACAAAAAAATCAAAAACGTTCAAAAACAAGCAAAACAGACAGTTTCAGAAAACAGTGAGAACATGGGTTTCTATAGTGGTATCAGAGCTAAATCCTGCCATCCTGAGGGTTTAGCATTCATATGCAGTCATAGGAGGTTAGGCCTCACATATATTATACTCTCAGGAGAGCTTTGATTGACAGGGAACACGGTTTGAACAGGCAGCCGGGTACCATGGCTGATAGAACAGAGATTCCTCAAAACCCTAGAGATAATGATGATGCAGAGGTCCTACACACTCTTAGAGATTTATGGACAGGCCAACAACAAGTAACTGATGTATTGCAGCAGTTAACCATGGCAATCCATAGGATTGGTACTCCGAGGAGACCGTCACCTCGTCGTGACGAGAACAGGAGTGATGCAGGTTCACGGAGAGCACCTAGGACTGTTTCACATACAGTAGATAGGCCAACCCGGCCTACTTTTGTGAGACAGGAGCATGATGAGGCTGTTGCAGATGAGGAACCTGAGGGGATGTTCGCTGATACTCTTATGGCAGCGAACGACGAGTGGGAGTTGCTGACCCCCGAGGTCAGAGAGAGGATTACCTTTGATAGATTTCTCACACAGAGGAGAGAGCATCACAACAATCGACAGGATTGGAGGCCTAGACATAATAATAATAATGATCTGAAGCATGCCACAAACAGACTTACCCTAGCTATGTTTGACGGTAGTGGCAAGGTCACAGCACAGGCCTGGATCAGTAAGCTTGATACTTTCCTCACATTACGTCCTATGGCTGAGGAGGATGCTATTAGGTATGCTACTTTACATCTTGAGGGAGCAGCTTATGATTGGTGGCATCACGGGATGGTGACACTCCAGCATGATCGTATCACCACATACTAGGAGTTCGTAGACAGGTTGGTGGAACAATTTGACAGGAAGGATCCTGAATCGTATTTCAGAGATTTGGCCCAATTGCGGCAGAGTGATAGTTTGGAGTCCTACATAGGAGACTTGCAGCGACTGTCAGTTATGGTTTCTAATATTTCAGAGAGGCGTCTCGTTGTGCTTTTCATGGAGGGACTGTTGGAATCATTGAGAGGTTGGATCAAAGCATTTGATCCTTCTTCGTCACAGGAAGCTATGAAGAAGGCACGCAGTATGGAGTTTGCAGCACCATCCAGCAAATTCAGCTCTAAAAATACTTCTTCATTCAGGGACAAGGGATTCAATAAAAACAGAGAGAAATCTGATTTTAAGAGTGACTTGAAGGGTAAATCAGCAGCACCCTTGGATCGCGGGGCTCTTAATGATTTACGCAGGAAGAAGCTTTGCTTCTACTGCAAAGGTCCCTATGATGCTAACCACGATTGTCCTTTGCGACCTAAGGGTAAGGCCAATCGAGTAATGTGGGCCTATTACGAGGATTCGGAATCTGAGAGTTCCGAACAGCAGGAGAGTTCTGAGGAGTCAGAACCAGAGGCTTCAGAGCCTAAGGCTGAGGTAGAGTCAGAACTCCAGATTTAGGAGGCACGATTGTCTAGCATTCAGTAGGAGGGTTCTTTTAGACTTCATGGAGTTTTGGCGGGTCAAAGGGTCATCACCCTTCTAGACACAGGAGCCACCCACAATTTTATTGATGCTAGATTTGTGGAGAAACGGGGACTCATAACTGAGGAGTTCGAAGGTATTAGGGTTAAGGTGGCTGATGGTTACACTCTCAGGTGTGATCGCATGATTAAGGATCTCCCCTTGTGCTTGAATAACTATAAATTCAAGGTTAATTATTATGTGGTGAACATGGGAGATATTGATTTAGTTTTGGGCATGAAGTGGCTTCATTCCCTTGAGGAAGTCACTCTTCGTCTCAAAGACATGGAGATTCGGTTTGATGTGGATGGGAAGACACATATCCTGAAAGCCATCCGAGATAGTAACGTCAGGACTATTTCCTTCCGACGGATGGAGAGACTCATGCGACATGACATGGTAGAGTGGGCTGCCGAGTGCACATTGACACCTATACAGGAGGGACAGCATAAGACCGAGTATCATCTTGACATTCAGCAGTTGAGAGTCAAGCAAGAGAAGGTTTTCAGTGATATTCCACCAGGGAGACCTCCAGACAGGGGTATTGAGCACATTATAGAGCTTGAGGAGGGCGCTAAGCCCGTCATGATTACTCCTTACAGGCATCCTAAGCGGCTTAAGGATGAGATAGAGAAGACTATCAAGGAGCTGCTTGCTATGGGTCACATTCGACCAAGTAAATCACCATTCGCTTCTTCAGTTGTCCTAGTGAAGAAGAAAGATGGAACCCTTCGCATGTGCATCGATTACAGAGTCCTAAATAAGAGGACCATCAAAAACAGGTACCCCATACCTCGTATAGATGAGCTTATCGATGAGCTCCATGGTGCCTTTTATTTCACGAAGATAGACTTGAGATCAGGATATCACCAGATCAGAGTCCGTGAGCAGGATGTTGAGAAGACTGCATTCCGTTGTCATTGTGGACACTTCGAGTTTGTGGTGATGCCATTTGGGCTAACCAACGCACCAACGACATTTCAGTCCACCATGAACAGGGTCTTCCACTCACTACTGAGGAGATATGTACTTGTCTTCTTCGATGATATTCTGATTTACAGCAGGACTTGGCAGGAGCATTTGGCTCATCTGGATACAGTGCTCAGCATTTTGGAGAGGGAGTCCTTGTACGCCAAGGAGTCCAAGTGTGATTTGGGGATGACTGAGTTGCTATACTTAGGCCATATCATCAGTGCAGAGGGAGTGCGGATGGATCCTGAGAAGATCGTGCTATCATAGATTGGCCTACTCCGGCGAACCTTACACAGCTGCGAGGATTTCTTGGCTTGTGTGGTTTTTATCGCAGATTTGTGAATGGTTATTCACGCCATGCAACACCTATGACGGATTTGTTGAAAAAAGGTGCATTCTGTTGGACTCTGAGGCACAGGAGTGTTTTGTGAGGTTCAAGGAGCTGATGACTACGTGTCCAGTGTTAGCACTGCCAGATTTTACGAAGCCTTTTGAGCTTCAGTGTGATGCTTCTGGTGAGGGCATTGGAGCGGTGCTTATGCAGGACAATCACCCGATCGTTTATAAGAGCAGGAAGCTCAGAGGACCAGAGAGGCTCTACAGTATTTATGATAAGGAGATGCTGGCCATAATGCATGCCTTGGCCAAATTCAGGCAATACCTCGTGGGCAGTAAGTTTTGCATTAAAACTGATCACAATAGCTTGAGGCATTTCTTGGGGCAGCGAGATTTAAATGACCGTCAGCAGAAGTGGGTGAGTAAGTTACAGGCATATGACTTTGATATCACCTACATCAAAGGCACCCAGAATGTAGTGGCTGACGCTCTCTCACGCAGGCCTTATTTGAGCTCTATGGTACACATTGCAGAGGATTGGAGGCATCTGATTGTGGCAGAGTATGCCAAGGATACTTGGGCATCTAGTATTGTTGAGGGATCGATGGTGGACACCGGGTACACACTTGTGAATGACTTGATCATTTACAAGAACATTATTTTCTTGATCCCAGGATCTGAGATGAAGAACACCATTATGCGAGCCTTTTATGATGTGCCCACAGCGGGACATCCCGGGTATTTTAAAACATACAGACAGATACGGGAAAGGTTTACATGGAAAGGACTTAAGGCAGATGTTCTTCAGTATGTGCGTAAGTGCCCTGTTTGTAAGCATAACAAGCAGGAGAACACGTATCCGGTAGGATTGTTACAGCCACTTCCGATTCCTGATAGGAAGTGGGAATGCCTTACGATGGACTTTATTACGGGCTTGCCCAAAGCCCAGGGACAGGATTGTATATATGTAGTTGTGGATCGGCTGACGAAGTATGCCCACTTCTTTCCGATCACCACCACTTACACAGCTACACAGGTAGCAGAGGTCTTCTTCTGTGAGGTTTTCAGATTACATGGGTTGCCTCGGAGCATAGTTAGCGACAGGGATAGTCGGTTCTTGAGTCACTTCTGGCTGGAGGTGTTCAGACTTTGTGGGACCGAGCTTACACCAAGCACCAGTTACCACCCGCAGACTGATGGTCAGACGGAGATAGTGAACAAATGGGTGGAGGGTTACCTCAGGAATTACATTGCAGGGCAACAAAAGGCGTGGGTCAAGTGGATATATCTATGCGAGTATTGTTACAATACTACTTTTCACATGACCATTCAGATGTCCCCCTTCATGGCATTGTATGGTTATGAGGCGCCTAGTTTTCTAGATTTGCTACTGAGTGATAGTAGAGTGCCGAGTGCTGAGTGCTGGAGACTTATTGCAGGAGAGTCAGGACACTATGAGGGCTCTCAAGGAAAACATTGCTAAGGCATAGAATCAGCAGAAGCAGTACGCAGATCAGAAGAAGACAGAGAGATCTTTTGAGGTGGGAGACATGGTATATCTCATGCTGCAACCCTACCGTCAGTCTACTCTTAGGAAGAGTGGTGTGGAGAAGCTTAAGCCACGGTATTATGGTCCTTTCAGGATTCTGAGGCGTGTTGGAGAGGTGGCTTATGAGCTAGAGCTTCCGGCGGATAGTAAGGTCCACAATGTTTTTCATGTGTCACGTCTCAAGAAGGTGTTAGGACATCGTGTGGTACCTTCAGCAGTATTACCTCCCTTAGATGATGAGGGAAAGTTGATCTTAGTACCTGAGTCGATCCTGGAGTACAGAGAGAGACAGTTGCGCAGGAGGACTATCAGGGAATATTTGGTGAAATGGAGGGATTTACCAGCGGAGGATGCTACGTGGGAGAGCGAGGATATTTTGCAGCATCCGGAGTTGAGATTGCTTGAGGACAAGCAATTTCAGGAGGGGCGGACTGTAATGTCCCCTTCCAGTTGACATCTCTTAGTGCTTAAGATTAGCCTATTATGTGACCCTCGTAGGCTGATGGGATGGATAGAGGGTCTTGTTGGAGCTTGGCTTGGCTTCGGTCGTCAGAATCTACCAGTTTGGCTTTCGTTCGGGGTCGTTCGGACTTCATTAGCTTGACTTGCTATTTTTAGTAAGTAAAGTCATTCAGTGGAGCACCCCTGCTATTTTTAACAGTTTAGTCTGGTGGTGTGCAAATTCAATCACTTATTCTCCAGTTTCAGACGGTTCGTTAATCAGACGTATTTTGAGGAAGATATTAATATTTAATGGTCAAATTAAATATTAATTATTTTGAAGCTTATATTATAAAGTTATAATATTATTTAATATTATAACTTAAGTGATTTCTAAAGGGGTCGACCAACATTGAAGAGGGGCCACTTTTCAATTATATTTTATAATTAAAAGTGCGTTCGAGACTATTGAATAATTAAAAGAAAAGTTCGAACTTTATTTAAATGATGCCTTTTTGTGAAAAGTCGACTTTTTGAAGGATATAAGGGTTTCATTGGGAAAAGAGCTCATTATGTTATGAAATCGAATTTTGATCAAGTATTCTTCCAGAGAACGGAGCCAAGGGTTTCAGTTGTCTTTCGGCATTGGAGAACGAGCCATCTTCAGTGTTGCAGTTCAGAGGTTGTGAAATATCAGCTGATTTATTGCTTTCAGAGAGGTAGCTTCATTCAGAGGTTATCACAGCACGTATACAGAGATTGCATCTTCAGGGTTTTTTTGGTTTGGTATTCTTCCGGGAAGAGTTCTCATTCCTAGGCACATCTTATTCCCAAGATCTGAACACTTATTACAAGGGCCGTACAAATTGTACTTGCTGCTGCTACAAATCCGTACCATTACTGCAGGGCCGTACCTCTTGCATTGGAAAAAACGCCTTCTTGTTTGGCAGTCTGCCTTCACCAGTGGGGGCGCATCCTTCTCTGCCTTCATCTGCTCTCATCTGGCGCATGGGAAAGTGAATCTTCATGAAGGCCGTACCATTTCAAGGTCTTTTCAATCTGCTGCAAATACCAGGTTTTCATCAATAATATTGTTGCTTTTTTCAGTTGCATGTTATCAGATCTTGTTTGTAATCAGTATAGAAGATCAATAAACTTATTGGCATCAATAGATCAATCAGTTTCCATCACTTTTAGACTTGTGGTATTTTATTTCATTTTTATAAGCAATTTCTTTCAAAATCGCACTTCATTAGTTTATGCACAAAAACACAAAAAAATAAAAAACGTTAAAAAACAAGCAGAACAGACAGTTTCAGAAAACAGTGAGAACAGGGGTTTCTACAGTGGTATCAGAGCTAAATCCTGCCATCCTGAGGGTTTAGCATTCATATGCAGTCACAGGAGGTTAGGCCTCATAGATATTATACTCGTAGGAGAGCTTTGATTGATAGGGAACAGGGTTTGAACAGGCAGCTGGGTACCATGGCTGACAGAACAGAGATTCCTCAAAACCCTAGAGATAATGATGATGCAAAGGTCCTACACACTCTTAGAGATTTACGGACAGGCCAACAATAGGTAATTGATGTATTGCAGTAGTTAACCATGGCAATCCATAGGATTGGTACTCCGAGGAGACCGTCACCTCGTCGTGACGAGAACAGGAGTGATGCAGGTTCATGGAGAGCACCTAGGACTGTTTCACATACAGTAGATAGGCCAACCCGGCCTACTTTTGTGAGACAGGAGCATGATGAGGTTGTTGCAGATGAGGAACCTGAGGGGATGTTCGTTGATACTCTTATGGCAGCGAACGACGAGTGGGAGTTGCTGACCCCCGAGGTCAGAGAGAGGATTACCTTTGATAGATTTCTCACACAGAGTAGAGAGCATCACAACAATCGATAGGATTGGAGGCCTAGACATAATAATAATAATGATCTGAAGCATGCCACAAACAGACTTACCCTAGCTATGTTTGACGGTAGTGGCAAGGTCACAGCACAGGCCTGGATCAGTAAGCTTGATACTTTCCTCACATTACGTCCTATGGCTGAGGAGGATGCTATTAGGTATGCTACTTTACATCTTGAGGGAGCAGCTTATGATTGGTGGCATCACGGGATGGTGACACTCCAGCATGATCGTATCACCACATACCAGGAGTTCGTAGACAGGTTGGTGGAACAATTTGACAGGAAGGATCCTGAATCGTATTTCAGAGATTTGGCCCAGTTGCGACAGAGTGGTAGTTTGGAGTCCTACATAGGAGACTTGCAGCGACTGTCAGTTATGGTTCCTAATATTTCAGAGAGGCGTCTCGTTGTGCTTTTCATGGAGGGACTGTTGGAACCATTGAGAGGTTGGATCAAAGCATTTGATCCTTCTTCGTCACAGGAAGCTATGAAGAAGGCACGCAGTATGGAGTTTGCAGCACTATCCAGCAAATTTAGCTCTAAAAATACTTCTTCATTTAGGGACAATAAGGGATTCAATAAAAACAGAGAGAAATCTGATTTTAAGAGTGACTCGAAGGGTAAATCAGCAGCACCCTTGGATCGCGAGGCTCTTAATGATTTACGCAGGAAGAAGCTTTGCTTCTACTGCAAAGGTCCCTATGATGCTAACCACGATTGTCCTTTGCGACCTAAGGGTAAGGCCAATCGAGTAATGTGGGCCTATTACGAGGATTCGGAATCTGAGAGTTCCGAACAGCAGGAGAGTTCTGAGGAGTCAGAACC
Organism: Sequoia sempervirens; assembly: GCA_007258455.2. Taxonomy (NCBI): domain Eukaryota; kingdom Viridiplantae; phylum Streptophyta; class Pinopsida; order Cupressales; family Cupressaceae; genus Sequoia; species Sequoia sempervirens. The sequence continues at coordinate 58,668 of VDFB02322162.1, forward strand.
AGAGGCTTCAGAGCCTAAGGCAGAGGTAGAGTCAGAACTCCAGATTCAGGAGGCACGATTGTCTAGCATTCAGTAGGAGGGTTCTTTTAGACTTCGTGGAGTTTTGGCGGGTCAAAGGGTCATCACCCTTCTAGACACAGGAGCCACCCACAATTTTATTGATGCTAGATTTGTGGAGAAATGGGGACTCATAACTGAGGAGTTCGAAGGTATTAGGGTTAAGGTGGCTGATGGTTACACTCTCAGGTGTGATCGCATGATTAAGGATCTACCCTTGTGCTTGAATAACTATGAATTCAAGGCTAATTATTATGTGGTGAACATGGGAGATATTGATTTAGTTTTGGGCATGAAGTGGCTTCATTCCCTTAAGTCACTCTTCGTCTCAAAGACATGGAGATTCGGTTTGATGTGGATGGGAAGACACATATCCTGAAAGCCATCCGAGATAGTAATGTCAGGACTATTTCCTTCCGACGGATGGAGAGACTCATGCGACATGACATGGTAGAGTGGGCTGCTGAGTGCACTTTGACACCTATACAGTAGGGACAGCATAAGACCGAGTATCATCTTGACATTCAGCAGTTGAGAGTCAAGCAGAGGTTTAGGTGATATTCCACTGGGGAGACCTCAGGGCAGGGTGTGAGCACATTATAGAGCTTGAGGAAGCCCGTCATGATTCTCATACAGGCATCCTAAAACTGGGATGGGATAGAAGACTATCAAGAAGACTGCTACTGTATGGGTCACATTCGACCAAGTAAATCACCATTTGCTTCTTCAGTTGTCCTAGTGAAGAAGAAAGATGGAACCCTTCGCATGTGCATCGATTACAGAGTCCTGAATAAGAGGACCATCAAAAACAGGTATCCCATACCTCGTATAGATGAGCTTATTGATGAGCTCCATGGTGCCTGTTATTTCACGAAGATAGACTTGAGATCAGGATATCACCAGATCAGAGTCCGTGAGCAGGATGTTGAGAAGACTGCATTCCGTTGTCATTGTGGACACTTCGAGTTTGTGGTGATGCCATTTGGGCTAACCAACGCACCAACGACATTTCAGTCCACCATGAACAGGGTCTTCCACTCACTACTGAGGAGATATGTACTTGTCTTCTTCGATGATATTCTGATTTACAGCAGGACTTGGCAGGAGCATTTGGCTCATCTGGATACAGTGCTCAGCATTTTGGAGAGGGAGTCCTTGTATGCCAAGGAGTCCAAGTGTGATTTGGGGATGACTGAGTTGCTATACTTAGGCCATATCATCAGTGCAGAGGGAGTGCGGATGGATCCTGAGAAGATTCGTGCTATCGTAGATTGGCCTACTCCGGCGAACCTTACACAGCTGTGAGGATTTCTTGGCTTGTGTGGTTTTTATCGCAGATTTGTGAATGGTTATTCACGCCATGCAGCACCTATGACGAATTTGTTGAAAAAGGGTGCATTCTGTTGGACTCTTGAGGCACAGGAGTGTTTTGTGAGGTTCAAGGAGCTGATGACTACGTGTCCAGTGTTAGCACTGCCAGATTTTACAAAGCCTTTTGAGCTTCAGTGTGATGCTTCTAGTGAGGGCATTGGAGCGGTGCTTATGCAGGACAATCACCCGATCGTTTATGAGAGCAGGAAGCTCAGAGGACCAGAGAGGCTCTACAGTATTTATGATAAGGAGATGCTGGCCATAATGCATGCCTTGGCCAAATTTAGGCAATACCTCGTGGGCAGTAAGTTTTGCATTAAAACTGATCACAATAGCTTGAGGCATTTCTTGGGGCAGCTAGATTTAAATGACCGTCAGCAGAAGTGGGTGAGTAAGTTACAGGCATATGACTTTGATATCACCTACATCAAGGGCACCCAGAATGTAGTGGCTGACGCTCTCTCACGCAGGCCTTATTTGAGCTCTATGGTACACATTGCAGAGGATTGGAGGCATCTGATTGTGGCAGAGTATGCCAAGGATACTTGGGCATCTAGTATTGTTGAGGGATTGATGGTAGACACCAGGTACACACTTGTGAATGACTTGATCATTTACAAGAACAGGATTTTCTTGATCCCAGGATCTGAGATGAAGAACACCATTATGTGAGCCTTTTATGATGTGCCCACAGCGGGACATCCCGGGTATTTTAAAACATACAGACAGATACGGGAAAGGTTTACATGGAAAGGACTTAAGGCAGATGTTCTTCAGTATGTGCGTGAGTGCCTTGTTTGTCAGCAGAACAAGCAAGAGAACACGTATCCGGCAGGATTGTTACAGCCACTTCCGATTCCTAATAGGAAGTGGGAATGCCTTACAATGGACTTTATTACGGGCTTGCCCAAAGCCCAGGGACGGGATTGTATATATGTAGTTGTGGATCGGCTGACGAAGTATGCCCACTTCTTTCTGATCACCACCACTTACACAGCTACACAGGTAGCAGAGGTCTTCTTCTGTGAGGTTTTCAGATTACATGGGTTGCCTCGGAGCATAGTTAGCGACAGGGATAGTCGGTTCCTGAGTCACTTCTGGCAGGAGGTGTTCAGACTTTGTGGGACCGAGCTTACACCGAGCACTAGTTACCACCCGTAGACTGATGGTCAGACGGAGATAATGAACAAATGGGTGGAGGGTTACCTCAAGAATTACATTGTAGGGAAACAAAAGGCATGGGTCAAGTGGATATATCTATGCGAGTATTGTTACAATACTACTTTTCACATGACCATTCAGATGTCCCCCTTCATGGCATTGTATGGTTATGAGGCGCCTAGTTTTCTAGATTTGCTACTGAGTGATAGTAGAGTGCCGAGTGCTGAGTGCTGGAGACTTATTGCAGGAGAGTCAGGACACTATGAGGGCTCTCAAGGAAAACATTGCTAAGGCACAGAATCAGCAGAAGCAGTACGCAGATCAGAAGAGGACAGAGAGATCTTTTGAGGTGGGAGACATGGTATATCTCATGCTGCAACCCTACCGTCAGTCTACTCTTAGGAAGAGTGGTGTGGAGAAGCTTAAGCCACGGTATTATGGTCCTTTCAGGATTCTGAGGCGTGTTGGAGAGGTGGCTTATGAGCTAGAGCTTCCGGCGGATAGTAAGGTCCACAATGTTTTTCATGTGTCACGTCTCAAGAAGGTGTTAGGACATCGTGTGGTACCTTCAGCAGTATTACCTCCCTTAGATGATGAGGGAAAGTTGATCTTAGTACCTGAGTCGATCCTGGAGTACAGAGAGAGACAGTTGCGCAGGAGGACTATCAGGGAATATTTGGTGAAATGGAGGGATTTACCAGCGGAGGATGCTACGTGGGAGAGCGAGGATATTTTGCAGCATCCGGAGTTGAGATTGCTTGAGGACAAGCAATTTCAGGAGGGGCGGACTGTAATGTCCCCTTCCAGTTGACATCTCTTAGTGCTTAAGATTAGCCTATTATGTGACCCTCGTAGGCTGATGGGATGGATAGAGGGTCTTGTTGGAGCTTGGCTTGGCTTCGGTCGTCAGAATCTACCAGTTTGGCTTTTGTTCGGGGTCGTTCGGACTTCATTAGCTTGACTTGCTATTTTTAGTAAGTAAAGTCATTCAGCGGAGCACCCCTGCTATTATTAGCAGTTTAGTCTGGTCGTGTGCAAATTCAATCACTTATTCTCTAGCTTCAGAGGGTTCGTTAATTAGATGTATTTTGAGGAAGATATTAATATTTAATGGTCAAATTAAATATTAATTATTTTGAAGCTTATATTATAAAGTTATAATATTATTTAATATTATAACTTAAGTGATTTCTAAAGGGGTCGACCAACATTGAAGAGGGGCCACTTTTCAATTATATTTTATAATTAAAAGTGCGTTCGAGACTATTGAATAATTAAAAGAAAAGTTTGTACTTTATTTAAATGATGCCTTTTTGTGAAAAGTCGACTTTTTGAAGGATATAAGGGTTTCATTGGGAAAAGAGCTCATTATGTTATGAAATCGAATTTTGATCAAGTATTCTTCCAGAGAACGGAGCCAAGGGTTTCAGTTGTCTTTCGGCATTGGAGAACGAGCCATCTTCAGTGTTGCAGTTCAGAGGCTGTGAAATATCAGCTGATTTATTGCTTTTAGAGAGGTAGCTTCATTCAGAGGTTATCACAGCACGTATACAGAGATTGCATCTTCAGGGTTTTTTTGGTTTGGTATTCTTCCGGGAAGAGTTCTCATTCCTAGGCGCATCTTATTCCCAAGATCTGAACACTTATTACAAGGGCCGTACAAATCGTACTTGCTGCTGCTACAGATCCGTACCATTGCTGCAGGGCCGTACCTCTTGCATTGGAAAAAACGCCTTCTTGTTTGGCAGTCTGCCTTCACCAGTGGGGGCGCATCCTTCTCTGCCTTCATCTGCTATCAACTAGCGCATGGGAAAGTGGATCTTCATGAAGGCCGTACCATTTCAAGGTCTTTTCAATCTGCTACAAATACCAGGTTTTCATCAATAATATTGTTGCTTTTTTCAGTTGCATGTTATCAGATCTTGTTTGTAATCAGTATAGAAGATCAATAAACTTATTGGCATCAATAGATCAATCAGTTTCCATCACTTTTAGACTTGTGGTATTTTATTTCATTTTTATAAGTAATTTCTTTCAAAATCGCACTTCATTGGTTTATGCACAAAAACACAAAAAAATCAAAAACGTTCAAAAAAAGCAAAACAGACAGTTTTAGAAAACAGTGAGAACAAGGGTTTCTACAATTATGTTCCATGCCAGGAACATAGTAGACATCGAGAAAGAGTAAATTTCTTCCTCTTGAGTGAATTTGGACAGTGCCCTTACCAGCAACTGTGTACTCTTCGCCTCCTCCAAAAATGATTGAATCAGAGAAGGGTTCGAACTTTGTGAACCAATCCCGATGATGGGTAAAATGCCGCGATGCCCCTGAATCGATATACCAGGCAGAAGAATGTACCGGATCTGCAATTCTCTTGGCCATAAATGCATAGAATGCAGACTCTTTCTGCTCAGTGTGCTCGGCGACATGTGCCTTTTGTGGAGACCCTCCCTGCTTCTTTTGTTCAGAAGCCAACCGAGTGCGACAATCAGCCTTAATGTGACCAAATTTATGGCAATAATTTCACTGAACGTTCTTCTTCTTGCTGTCCGGAGAAGAACCAGAGCCTTTTGGCTGAGAAGATTGAGCCTTCCCTTTGTTCTTAGCAGAAGATGTGGCAGAGAACGCTTGTTCTGTGGAGGACGAACTGGTACTGCTTCCAAACTGCTGTCTCCAACGATCTTGTTGTAGAAGCTTGTTACACAAGTCTGGAAACTTCAAGTCAACATTTGTTGAAGTAATATTGAGCGTCTCAATGAAATGCTCGTAAGACTTTGGCAAACTTTTCAAAGTAATGACGACCATGTCCTCTTCCTCCATCTTTCGACCAATAGCTTCCAGCTGATCGCGAATCTCCTTGATCTTTGTCAGATGCTCTTGGAGAGTGGTGTTCTTCTTGTCCATCATTATCGAAAAGAGCATGTTCTTAAGAAAGAACGCACAACTCTTATCTGACGTTTCATGGAGATCCTTCAGGGTTGTCCAGACCTCAGCAACTGTTTTACCTGACGGCACTTGTGGCAGCTGGTCGTCAGTGACTGAAAGCTTGATGAGCATGACGGCTTCTCGGTTGCGTTCATCCCATTTATCCTGATCCTTTCCAGCTACAGTGGGTCGAGTTGAGTGCCCCAAGATGACCTGATCGAGACAACGATATTCAAAGATCGTCAACATACACTGCTTCCAGGTGTTGTAATTCTTCCCGTTGAACTTCTGGCTGCTTTCAAGCATGATATTCATTGGAGATGCCATCACGTACCCTGAGGTCAAATTGGTGAAGGCAAAATAATGCACAGAAAACAGAAATACAGAAACCCAAGCACGGATTTTGAGGTTTTACTGAAAACCAGAAAAGATAAATAAAAAACCAGAAGATTTAAGGAATACCCATAAAATTTTGACAACACAAATTTCGAGGCACGAAAAACGAGGTACCCAGAAAAAATGAGTGACGACCCAGTTGAGATCACGAAAAACCCACAAAGAATATGGAATCGAAATTTTTTTCTGACCTCAAAAAACTGGTCAAAACCCTAGCTGACTTCAGAAAAAGCCCTAGGCGGCCATTAAAACCAGAAATTTGCAGAAAAAACTCTGGAAACCTTCTGAAATCGCACCAAAAAAGGACTGAAAGTTGTGTCTTCAAGAAAGGACATAAACACGAGCTGAGAACTTCCAGAAATTGCAGCACCACAAGGACGAAATCCGCGCCCAAATACAGAAGAAAAATGCGGGCAGAAGAAGTCTGACAAAAAACGCCTAGATAGAGACGAAAATCGCGGCTCCAGGTAGAGAAAAATCGTGTCCACACAGTTGGAAATCGTCACGAAATAAAAAACGCAAAAATAGAGTCGCGCGGCCAGAAAGGGAGCCAAAGACAAGTGCACTTCAACCGGAAATCCCAGACAGAAGGTCGCGCATGAAAAAATGCGAACAGGGGCTTGAAAACGCGCAGGAAAAACGTGGGCCTGAAAAACGTAGAAAAAACGCGTCTTCAGGTCGTGCGGACTGGTAAAGGCGTCGCGTGATTTGCAGAAACCCTTACACAGAAAAATCTGAATTATGACTTCCTTTTTTTAAAGTCCACGAATTTCTAGGGTTTAGTTTTTCTCGGCTCTGATACCATGTAAATGGTAAAAAGTTACTTGTATTAACATAAAAAAGCTTACAATATATAGAGAGCTTACATAACTGTAGATATTAAATATATCTACCTACCAAAAGTTACTGTAGAAACAGTAACAGCAAAATAGACTAAACAAAAACATAACACTGACCATTAAACAACACTAGATAGAGGAGAAAAAGAAAGGAGATAGGGAATCTTCCAAACAAGGCCAAAGCAAACAACCAACCCAAGAATAGGGTAATTTCTTCAAGGGCCATTGGAAAGAGAAGACATATGCATTTGTACATCAATGCAAAACTCCAAAGAACCATTGTAGTAATTCCAATAGTGATGGCTACATTGATGCTAAGTGTTGTAAGCTTTCTTACCGGGTTCTTCTATTTTTCCCTCCGTACCCGTGTGGGTATGGTTCTGGTACTGGTTCTTTGCTTGTCCTTCTCTATGTTCTCCCAAGGTCCTTCCCGGGTTCTTGTGGGTCCTTCACAGAATGACCCATAGGGAACCCGGGGTGCCTAGGAAGGACCATGGGCGAACTTGGGCTGAACCCAAGGGTTCCCCAAAAAAAGGAAACAATTTTTTATGTAAGTTAACAAGAAACAGGTAGGTAATGAAGAGCACGGAAGATTTACTGAGAAGGCGGGGGGGTGAATCAGTAAATCAAACCAACTTTCAATTCTCAAACTCTCCAAACTTCTTACAATCAACTTTAGATACTTCTCAATGAAAACAAGTTGACACCACTTTATTGAAAATGATTTAAATGACTTTACTAATGGAAGTAGGCACCAACCTACTTGATTTACAAATGAGATGATTTTGTAGGCTACAACCTACAAGGAACACCCAAACCTCTACAACTTTAGTAGGCACCAACCTACAAGGAGAGTCAACCCCTAATGCAAGGCACCAAACCTTGACTTGATGGATGAAGTAACTGTCCTCAATCAGATCTGCACTCTCCCAATCCTCCAATCTGCCTTTGTGATGAAAAAATCTCTCACTCAGCCCACACAAGAAGATGGGTTTCTGATATAGACTACTTGAACTTCACAACCACACCTTTAGCATTGAATGGTATGACAAATATATAGATTGACCAAAGGTTACAACTATTGATGATCACAACTCTTTCCATTTCAACCTTTCAGTCACACCTTTTAGATATGCCTTTTGCTGAACCGATTTTTCCTTAAAGTGATTAATTTTCTGTTACATACAAACAGATTTCTTTTAAATCTGTTCCTTTAATGTTTTCTTTGTAAGAATTAATCACACCTTTTAAAAATGAGTCTCTTAAGAATTAATCACCTTTTAAAAATGAGTCTCTTTAAAAGGACGTATACACAGATTATGTCTTTTGTTTTTAATCTTTTAAAAAAACGTCCTCTCCTCTTTGCATTGAATGAACACGTCTTCTTGAAGATACTTTTTTTCATTAATCAGCCAACATCTTTCTTCACTCCGCAACTCTTCATTGATTCTCTTTTTAACAAATCGTTCTTCTTTGATTCGTAACTCTTTATTTATTAACAAACCATTCTTTATTTGAAACAAATCACATCATATACTCTAATAAATCACACCATATTAAGCATCATTTATTGACCTGATTATTTCTTCCACGTTTACATGTAAGAGTAGTCCGTGTTGCTTTCTTCATCTAAATTAATCACTGTTTTCTTTTAATCGCAACATACCAACTCGTTGTCTTTGCCATGTAATAGATTTTACCTCCATAATCTCAAGCGGCGGTAAACACCCTTTGGCAGTCAAACCTTCCATATCTTCTACAGGGCAACT